>JAPZLL010000069.1:0-125852 GCA_036250225.1 Cercophora sp. LCS_1 | reverse complement strand
TCTTCTTCTTACACCCACTAAGCCCTCGGTAATGGCCAAGCAGGTGGACCACTTAATCAAGGAGTTCAAGGCCACACCACGCGAGAGGATGATGCTCAGAAAAATGCAAAAAGCTGTAACGGCAACCGACTTCCAAAAAGCCTCACTGAAACAAAAAGAGGATCAAGTGGAAGCCAAATTGGCCGATATAGAGGGTAAGAAGAGGAAGAAGGTCAAGGTCAATCCGAACGGTAAATTGTCAAAAGGAAGGAGGCCTCGGCTGGGCGAAGGAAGGGGCCCCTGGCAGCCAGTCAGCCCCGCTGACTGGAAGCCTGGCGCCAGTAAGCCAAAGCCACCACGGCTGCGTGGCCTGGATCCTACAGATGGATCTATAAGATACGGCTCTCTGGCTCTGCCAGAGAGCCAGAGAAACAAGCAATACAATCACGTTGAAGCCCTCAATAAGCAGTGCAGTGTTTCCGACATAAATTTGCAACTATCGCGAACATTCGTGAGGCTCAGAGAGCCGTGGGCCGGCAGGTAGTAGAATCGGAAAAATCAGAGGAAGAATCTCAATCGGATTCAGAGGCTTCAGAGGCTTCAGAGGCTATTGACCAGATAGTTTGTGGCTAGGAATCCAAAACACCAAAAAAACAAAGTTTGTGCCGGTGTCCGGGGTGCCGATAAGGGGGTGTTTGAACATATAACCTTGTGGATGATGCCGCGGTCCGACAGCATGCTCTCGGCACGAGGTTATAGACTCTGGTGGGAATCGAGTCCGGATCGATACCTTCTGCATTCCTTATTAAACTAAAACTAAGCCGAGAGACCGTTTGGACACCACAATTTCCGTTATAAACTCTTGCGCTTTTGTTACCTTACTAACGTGCATTTTCTCTCACACAAGTCCCCAAGTACAAGTATAGACCAACAGCTTTTCCAATCCTCCATAGCCATCAAACTCCATCTCACTCCCAAGGCACACTCCTCCCCTCCTGATGAGACACCCTCGCCAGCTCAATAACCCTCAACCCGTCCCTCGCCGTCTCCGGCTTAACAAACAGCTCTGCCTCACCCCGGATCGCCTGTACAACCCCTTCATAATACCCCCGATACCATCCGGGTAGACTGGGAAACTTGCCAACGAACAACTTGCTCGCCGCATCAAACGACTGGCTCTCGGAATCAAACTCGGTCGTGGTACTCAACGTGCCCCAAAGCGACGGATCCTCCAGTCCAAACCCAGGATCATCGGCCGCCCGGCCGGGAGACGCGATGGCGTTGGCCTCCTGGGGATCGACTCCAAACTGTTTTCCGTCAGCCCGTGTCTCACTTCAAAGATTGACGGGATGTTTAATATATGAATGGGGAAACGAGAAGAAAACAAACCTTCAAATACGTCCCCTTGGTCCCCCTCACAAAAAACCTCAGCTGGTCTTTCATATGCGTCACCACCGCCGTCTTGATCGTCACCAACAAGTTCTTCTGCTCCCCGGCATACTGCAGGATGATGGTATACGTATCGTCGATATCACTCTCCACACCCCTGTTGGATCTGAAAAAGCCCGTTACCGACGCCGGCGTACCAAAGAGATGCAAAGCTTGGTCGATGGTGTGCGTGCCGAGTCCAAAGGCCATGCCCGAGCCGGGGGTATAGTCTTTGGACGTCCAGCCTGTAATCCAGCTGGGCGAGGGGAAGTCGAAATGGATGTCGGCTTCGAGGACGGTGCCGAGGGCGGAGGAGGAGATGAGGTACGAGAGGGTGCGGAAGTCGGAGTCGAAACGGCGGTCTGTTTTTTATTATTATTCAGAGGTTTGTTATTGGGGGGATGGGACTTCAAAAGGGGAGGTTGGTACTCTGAAAGACGGTCAAGATCTTGCCCTGGGCTTTGGACAGGGCAATCAATCTGTCTGCTTCGGCGCTGGTGTTTACAAAGGGCTTTTCGACGACAACTGTGTCTCGGTTAGACTTCCAGCTGTTTGCCGTGAGAACGATAGGGTCCAGCACCATGTTTCCCAGCGAGTAGAGCTTTTTCGACAAACTCTTCGTGGGTGTGAGTGCAGACGATGACGAGCTCAATGTTTTCGTCGGCGAAAAAGTCGTCTGCCGTGCGGTAGTGCTTGGCTTCGGGAAAGTCAACTGTGCAGTGGCCCCAGGGCTTGGTGGAAGCTGAGGGATCGGTCGGGGGCGCCGCTCGCTGGAGGAAGGCGTAAACTTGGAGGTCCTCGTTGGGGAGGATGAAGGGGAGATGGAAGCATTTGGTCGAGAAGCCGTAGCCTACGAAGCCGACTTTGATTGGGGGTGCCATTTTGGGATGTCTGGTTTGGTACGATAATGCTGAGGAGTTGTGGCGTTGAGGGGAGCTGTGGTGTTTGATTCCGGGACCGGCGGTAAGTACCCCTCTCTGGGTGCGGAGTCAATTACATGCATTGTGTTTCAGGACTTGCATTGGGTCAAGGTAACTCCGCATCGGATTTGTTGGATTTTGCTCCTCAACGACCCCATTAATTGCATGTAAGTCAGGTATTCCAGAAAGAGTCTGTCAGCGACATGGAACATGAACTATTGTCTTCGTGATGTCTGCGCGTCCTCGTGTGCCAGGCCATGTGCACTCAATATGCAATACTGAAGTAATAGTATTAAAACCAAAATGCCATTTTTCACTAAGCATAACTCTCTTGTAAACTGTGCTGTGAAGACGATCATCTCGCCACTCCTTCATGTGGCTTGACTGAACAAGGGGGTGGCGTCAGGAGGTGGCGCCAGGAGGTGGCGCAACGCCTTCTCTGTTGGCAAACCCCTGAGGCAGGACAGGAGCACACCAGAGGATAAACATTGAACAGAGAGTGAATAACCTCACTCCATCCCTGTCCCCAGGGGGCCCAGCTGGTCAACACGCCAGTCCTCCCGTGAGAGAGGGAAATGCAAAAAAAAGAGAAAAAAAAGAGAAAAAAAAAGAGAAAAAAAATTGTCCGACACTACTGACGGTCGAATTAGCCACGCATCGAACCACGAATACACCTGCGCACCTGAAATGGGGAATCCAGGCTACTCTCCGCGGGGTTAGAGAGCACGCACTTCGACATATGAGCCGTATCCGCCTGACTAAGTGCACCCGTCTGTGAAATGAGCTCCGCAGGATTCAATACATGAACCAACCCCACGCAGTGGGTCAGACCTGCCGGTTGCCGAGCCTCTGGTCTCTGGTCTCTGGTTTCCCTTTGCCGTTTCAACTCGACGACATTGAGTCTCTGGGACATGTATATAAATGCCCTGATTGGTTCTTGCTGAGGGGGTCAACTGTTTCCTGACTGTAGATGAAAGTCGAGACGGAACACGCCTCAACTTGACCCATATTGGGTTTCTCTGTCTATGCTCATTGTCTTTTAGCAAAAAATTGTGGTATCGTCAAATCGTGCAGCGCCACTCCTCACACTCCTCATCCATCATTATCTCAAGGCTAGCCCCAACAGAGTCAATCACTAGGCGATTCTAGCTCGCATCGCTGTTCAGATATCACGACCCTCCTCCTTGCCACGGTGGCTTCTGCAGGGCCACCAAAGCGCCAGTGTCATTCGCCTTCTCCTTCACCACCACTATTCCTTTCCGCATCATATCCAGCTCCCTGCCCCTGCCAGCCCTCAATGTAACCGCCTTCCCCACAGAGCATGCTGCACTCCTCCAAGTGCATTACCCTCGCGGTCCCGTCATCTTGGCTCGTTAATGCCATCTGATCCATCCCCTGCGAAATCCCTCCATCTGTCCTCCCCTCCCCCGAGCTCATAAACGCCTGCTGCGCGGCGGTCGCCAGGTAGCCCTCAATCATCGGACACCCGCAGTCCGCATGCCTGAGGACCTCATTCTTCAGCTGAAAGACCTCCTCCTTGAGTTTTCCTGCACACGCCATGAGCGCCTGCCGCTGAAGAGAGACCTCCTGCTCTTGGGCTTCCCACTCTGCTATTGCCGCTTGTGTTTTTTGGCGATACCGTGTTGCGGCCGCCTTGTTGCGCGCGCGAACCGACTTTTGTTTCGACGAGTCTTGGTCAGGCGCGTCGGAATTGGGACGGGGACGGGTGTTCGGAACTACCGTAATGGAGACGGAGGAGGCGGAGGTGGAGGTGGAGGCGCGCGTCTTGGATGACGAGGAGCCCGACGATCTCGACGCAAACGTGTATGCCGACGGTCGACCGGGCGTTTCCTTGGGGACTTCGGTGCCATCATCTTCGTAGAGGCGTGGGCGGCCGCGCTTCCGCTTGGCAGGGGGCTGGGGCGGTTTTGGGAGAGTTCCGGTGGTCGCGGAGAATGGTTCTTGGCTTTGACTTTGACTGGATGGCGTGGGTGAGAGGGACGTGGCTGTTGTCCACGGGGAATTGGTCGTGAAGGACGACGGGTAGCGAATGGATACCGGGTTGCTGGATTGTTGGAAGTATTCGGCTTGGTAGGGGTACGGCGTCGTGTCGGTCGTGGTCGAGCCGGGGCTCAAGTTCATGTCAGACACTTGATTGTCTACCCGTAAACTTGTTTTGGCCGAGGGTCCGGCGGCCCATTGGTGTTGGCTGTACGCGCCGTAGCTTGCTGTATCGATGGAATGTGCCTGGATGAGGTACTGCCCGTGGCCTTCGGCTACAACCATGGGCGCATACGCCCCTCCGTCCGGATATGGGTGGGGCATGTTGCCAAACTCTCCCGACATGGTGGTGGGATCGGAGTACGAAGAGTTGGCGTACCCCGCATCTTGAGCATTGTCATCGTCCGGATATATGTTGCCTGCGCCGGGAGCCTGTTGAGAATTGTCCATCCCGATTACACAACCTCTAAGAAGGTCTGACTGAGTACCTGGCGCACGACAGAGGAGGGCTCAACTCGAGGCGCCCTAGGGTCGTCTTATGGGACAAATCGTGTCCGACGATCGAGGTCCTTTTGGCGTCACGGTTATGACGCGCGTAGGGAAATGTGCCCGAAGCTGCCAGTCGGCCGGCAGCAGGAGGGGACCCCGAAGGCCAAGCACCCCAAGGGTCCCCTTTCATCTTTCCCGGCATGCAGAATCATGGAATCGTCCACCTGTCGAATGGGTTTGCCGTTGTTCGATGGCGAGGGGCGGGCTACATCCTGCGAGCGTGTTGTAATTAGCGGTCATGGGCGACGTTTCGAGCTGATAGACCCGAGGTGAAGTCGTGACCAGTAGCTTGTTAACTGTCAAAGTTGCATTGGGAGGGCGGCCTGGAAAGTGAGTGCGGGGCGCGTGGGGGAAGACCCCTAATGTTCCTTTGGCCAGGGGAATTGCAGCGCATGTCATCATCGTCTCGACGCGGTGGGGCCAATATTTGGTAGGGCACTATCATTTTTCTGAGAAATGACAAAGGTCGTCGGCAGCCGTGCTGTCGTTTCGCTGCGGCCTGACGTCATGTTCCAGCAAAGTGATCCTGTTTGCGCCGGACACTTTACTCCCATTCGCTCCACGGCAGCTGCAACCCCCTGCAAAGACCCCTACTCATCATTTTGAACCACCCGCCTCCTTCGAAACCCCATCCACGACCTCCTGTTGGACAGGTTCTTCTCCAAGTTCGTCCCAATTCTCGCTCGCATCGTAAAACTCTTCGTCGGATTGGTCACCCTCAAAACTTGTCCCAAACCCTGGGGTTCTCCCGGACGGATCCCGGCACCGCCGCAGCGAAGCTGTCGCTTGGAGGAAGCCAAGCCGGAACTGCTCCTCGACATTCTGGCCACGGCTAGCCAGGACGTCCAGAGCTGTGCGTCCGTCACAGTCGACTGCGCCCAAATCGATCCCGCTCAACCCCTGCCCCGTCTCGGTAAATATTTTCAGCAGTCTGAGATCGCCGAAACGGGCCAGTAGATGGAGCATCGTCTCCGCTCGGTGTGTGGGGATCCGAAGGTTGGCGCCGTTTCGCAGCAGAGCCTCAGCCACCTCGTACGAGTGGTTGTACACCGTCTCGTTGAGGGCTGTGTCTCCGTCGTGGTCTTGGTAGTCGATGTTCGCCCCGTAGCGCAGGAGCAGCTCCACAATGGGGACTAAATTCATGATAGCCGATCTTGTGAGTGGTGTATCGGCCCTGTTGTTTCGACAGTTGACATCCTGTCCCAGCCCTATGAAGCGTTCCATCACATCGAGTACGTCGTCTTTGCAGTCCCAAAACTTGCCTCCGGCCCAGCAAAGGTGGTGGAGAGGCGTGTTGCCATTGTCCATCCGGCAGTCGAGCGAAGCACCGGCGTTGATCAGAATACGGATGACGTTCGGTTGAACCCCCTCTATTGCCTGAAGCAGTGGGGTCAATCCCTCGGTGGCTTGGGCGTCCACGTCTGCCCCGGCGTCGATCAGTAACTGGACGGCCTGGGAGTCGCCTCTCGATGCGGCCAGGTGGAGAGGCGTCGCTCCCCGAGCGGTTTTGGTGTTCACCTGAGCCCTCACCCATGACCGCTCCAACTCCTTCTCAAGATCAAGCGGTAACATCCCGGAGACAATTTTATGCAGCTGCGTGAATCCCTCCTCTTCGACGAGCTCGGCAAAATCGAACAGTTCCGGGTACGTCTCCCAGCCGGGTTCCCGGGCAAGAAACGCATTGAATGCTAATTGGATGGCCTTCCAGCCCCCGCGCGATGTGTAAAATGGATCTTGACGCAATTTCGGGTCAGCAATCTACTCGTCGAGGCAACGCGGCTCGGTCCTACCTGATCCAGCCTGAAGCAGTAACGGCACAATGCCCTGTCTGTTTCTGCTGAAGAAGAAGGCCGCTATGAGTGGACTAACACCGCTCTGACCTGCCATTGCTGTGAGATGCTGTTCAACACATCAGGCATGTGGTCAACTCACCAGTGACATCATGGATACACGATGGTCTGGCCGAAATGACGGCTCTTACCCCAGCCACCTCTCCAGAGGTGATATGGCCAAATATACTGGTCGCTGTAGCGTTCCTGTCTGGGCCGATGACTCGGGAGACACGAATAACCAACTCCGGGTCACCAAGGTCGGCGACATACAGCGAAATCATGGCCCGTGACAACCAACCTGGCAACCGGCAATGGGCTGTCAGCATGCGGTGGTTTCTTGGACCGTTGATTCTGTTACACCGCGGTCTGTTGCAGGGCCGATAGTTTGTTGATGCGAAGGCGACTCGCAGGAAACCAAAGACGCTCCACGTCAAGCCCGAGATTTCCCACTTGCTGCGATTCACGGCTGAGTGGCAAGCGCAGCTACAACTGACCCGGCAGACCCCTGTTCGGTTGACGACTGGCTGATACTTTCTCCCGCCAAATGACTCTTCCAAGGAATTCATCCCTCTTGAATCATCGAACAAGCGTCCAGCGCTCTGCTTCCCACCCCTGACTGCCAGGATGAGATCCTTCACTTCGTCAAGCTGGCGACCTTGTTCCTCAAGCCTCCCATGCAGCCGGTCCACGATCTTGTTCTGGAGGACGTCCAGCGCATCATCAACTTCTAACGGTTTTGGGGACGGGCCTGGAGCCTGCATTTGAGGAGCGTCTCGAGTTGCCATGGCTTCAACCAAGTCGGGATCTGCGGCTCTCAACATGGTGTTAGCCCCGAAGAGCGCGACACTTTTATCCCCAGCTCCAGGAGTTGTTCCAGCCGAGTACGGCGGTAGCTCCGCGGAAGTTGGGGACTGCGAGACATCAATGACAATCTCAGTTGAAAGCGTGCTGTTGGTGGTGGTCAGCCGCACGTTCGGCTACCAAAAAGAAAAACAACAGGACTTGCACATTGAGCAGCGACAAACACAGGCCAACTTGCTCAGTTGTCTGCCTCAAAGCCCCTTTGAGCCTTTTAACTTTTGACAGGCTCCTCAACCACAACAGCTTCCTCCTTTTGCTGATTTCAACCACTTGTCGAGTCCCAGCCTGTTTATCATCGAGAAACTCGTCCAGAAGCAGTTGCAGGCTCGAAATCGTCCGGTGTCCGCTCCCGAGTAAACCCTCAAGGTCCTGAGACAGAGGCTGCCCCATTGTAGGCGGTAGTGTCTCGAGGCTGTTTCTCAGCGAGGCAAAGAAGCGGTTTGCGCGGTCGAGATCATCGCGGAGAAAATACACATCCTGTGGTGCGTCTTTCCACAGCTCGCAAAGTCGCCAGATTTTGGAACTCGCGCGAGCTGTGACGTCGGCTACGCCCACGATGGCTGCCACGGCCTCCATTCTGTGGGTGGGATGTTTGTCGAGGAATTTGACAAAGAGCAAGTGCCAAAAGCTTTGTAAAAGGACCGGAGAAAATTCGCGCGCGATCAAGATGTTTTTATCCTAAAATGCCCCAGCACTTATCACAATTGACGCCGCTCGCGGGCATGCTCCCGGCGGCAATCACACTGGCCAAGATCCCTGAGCTGCGGCACAGCTTTCGGCATAACATGGCTTTTTTTTTCAGCCAGCGAATGGGAGGTTTCGGAGCGGCTATGGACCTAATTGTTGTTGGGTTTGGTGCACCAATGTCGTGGTGGTATAGGTTGCACAAAACACAGTACCTGGAGTTTGTCGAGATCTTGAGATGCATCGGGTAAACAATGCATTGCCATGGACGGGTGGAGTTCATGGCTAGTGGTTGTTACGAGACGGCGCAGTCAATGGAGGTGATGCAATGTCAAGTAATCTGAACCTCTGTTGTCATTCTCGGCAGGCGTTGGTAGAATACTTCGAGACATTAGAATTATTCATAGGCAACGGCCTCCGCATCGGGGAAGAGTTCTGTAACGAATCGGAGGATACCATTGTCCGTTGGGATCTGGTTAAAAGGAAACCCGTCGACCAATGACGGGCTGGCTTCTATTTCTTTGCTGAAGTCCCCGTCTGCGCCAATTAGGGGCATAAACTCCATGTCGTCTGCGTTTAGTCAGATGAGGACTAAGCCACCAATGGATTGCGGTCGTCGGCCTTTGTGTATCGACGGGTAGCAACCTAGGACTGCCCAGGGTGCGCAGATGAAGAAGTCTACAACATCAAATGTCTCCTGTAGGTATTTCTCCGCCGCGTTGCTTGTGTTGAGGGATACATTCCCCATTGATAACCTTCCGTTTGGGGCGCGAAATGAAACGCCAATCGGAGTAAGGGCATCGCGAAAGCCCCCGAGGAACGGTTCTTCGTATTGGTTCATCTTGTATTCGTTGACGATGCTATCGCTCTTCGCCTATCCGTGTCCGCCAGGTTTCCGGGTTGGGCAAGGGAAGTTTAAGGGTGCTGACACCGATGCAGCCTTTTGGTGCAACGTCCTACTCGATGGTCTCGGTCTTGATGCGGACGCGGGAATTGGGGATGGGCGCTTGGTCTTCTGTAGAGGATCCATGATCTGGATGGAAATCGAGTTTAATGTATCAAGGTTGAATGGAAAAGTTATTCAGTAAGCTCGGCCGATGCAGGGGAGCACGCGCGCATATCGAAACCTTGAAACTGCACAGAGGACTACCTAGAGGCGAGAGTACCGAGACAGGTGGAGTAGAAACAAAACGCATGTGGGTAGTTCCACTTGCCGCCACATGGTAGATGCCTCAATCATTTTGAATTACGTGTGCCAAGCCATTCCCAGCGGTTTTAAGTCTCCAGGTGCCAGGCAACTGTGAGAGCCCCCCAAAAAACAGTTCCTCGTCCAAGTCGGCAATACTGTCGCTCTTGGCTCGTCTGTGGGCGCCAGGCTTGTGGGCCCGGTCGGCAGTTTTGGTCTTCCCTCGGATGTGGATGCCATTCTTGGCACTACAGATTACTCTGCATCCCTGTTGTAAAATAATTTTACTGGTCAAGATAATTTGGGGCAGCGTCAGCCAGATTCGTTCTGCATACTTGTTTTTATCACACGAAGCTCGGAATGATTCGGATGGGATGTCAAGAAACCTGAACATATATCACATTCACGCAATAAGCGGAGTTGGAAGCTGAAAGAGGGGCCATCTTGTCTGAGGACATGCAAAGACAATTCAAACCTAGTGTCTGCTCTCTATGTGGTAGTATTGTCAGAGGGTGGTCTCCAAGAATGAGGATAGCTTGCTGTCGGCACAAACACATGCGGACATTTTCTCCGTGTGATTGTCACATGGGAGGTCATTTAAACTTTGTGTCGATGACGATGCCCAAATCCTAGGTAGTCACTGGGAAGGAGCAAGTCTGATGGTGTCGACGTCCACTCACCCCAGCCTGTCAAAAGCGCATGGTCTTGAAAATCAAGTCATCAACAATTACACCAGACACCCGACACCCGACATTGCCAAGCAAGTATCTTATACGTTTTTTACACGCCGTCCCGCAGCCCAACGATTCTGCCCGGGGTTGCAGCCCAATCCACACCGCCCGGTTCGCGGCAGCCGTGGTTCCACAGTTGCGGGCCTAACCTGCGACAGGGGTAAGTTAAAGAAATTTTCCCGATCTTGACTAAGTCACTCACTCACCGCACTTTTGAGAGCGACAAAAAGGTCCAAGATCGGCGCCGTTGGGATCCAAAAACGAACCGTCGCGGCCAAATACCGAAGCCAACAACGTCAACATGGACAGCCCACAGCCCCAGAACCAGCATTCCGGAGCGCTTGCCGAGGGACGCCGCATCTACATTGGCAACATTGTCTACACGGTCACGCCGACCGACATCGAGACGCTTCTCAACAAGGCAGGCTTCCCACAGTATGAGAAGATCCATATCTCGGTGGATCCCGTATCGGGCCGCAACCCAGGCTACTGCTTCGTCGAGTTTCCCACGCGCGAGCTTGCCGAGGAGGCCATGAGCACCCTGAACGGCATCTCCATCTACGATCGACCCCTCAAGGCTGCCCCCTGCCACCCCAAGACGCAGTCGACGCCGCGGTCGCAGTGGGGTCCCAGCCCGTCCCGTCCCCGGGAAGAGCGCCCGGCCTTTGACCGCTGGGGCGACTGGAGCCGGGACAAGCGGGCAGCCACACAGCCTGAGGAGCAGGGTCCCTATGGCGCTCTCAAGCATCTCAACGATGCTACCTTTGCCGCCAATGGCAAGCTCAGCGAGGTCAAGAGGCTGTATGTTGGCGGGCTTCCCAAGATGATCGACCAGGAGCAGAACCAGCAAGAAGTCGGCGCCATTTTCTCTGGTTACGATGTGTAAGTGTCTTGAGCTCATAGCTTACACCCGGCAATCGCTGACAAAATGACTTTGAAGCACGGCCATTGGCAAACGCATCACTCCTCACGTTTCAACACGGGAGAAGGAGGGCAACTTTCACTACTGCTTCGTGGATCTCTCAACACCTGAAGAGGCCGAACGCGCAAGGCGCGATCTTGATGGCAAGACGATCAACGGTATTGGGAGGCTGCGCGTGTCCATCGCAAAGGGGGCTCCGACCAAGAGGGAAGAGCTGAACCCAGAGGATATCTCCTCGCCGAAACGATCCTTTAACAACAGCAATAACCAAACCTCTTCACCGTCTGGCAAGGCTCGGACTGATGGGGCAACGAAAGAGTCCCGTGAGGAGCGTGACGCAAGACAGCGAACAATCCTCGCCACCAACAACTGGCGATCGAGAGCGGCGCCGGTGTCCGAGTAGAGGCTCACGGTTAGATACAGGTCTAACGACGAGGAATCAGCAGCGGTTGAATAAATAGATCAAACCCATCGCCCTCTTCATCTTTTGTTACATATGTGAGGTGTTTGCGTGGGACGACCGTCGACATGAGCCGCCGCCCCTTTTACCCCTGAGTTCCCCACACTTGATATCTCCGCACCGATCTGCCGCCCCAATAGGCTCAATGGGCAATTAATATCACCTGTTTCTCCAAGAAACCCTCACAAGCAGATTTATTGATTAACCGCGTCCCAGAGAACCATACGGTTCGTACGCACCAGCGGGAGTGGCTCCCTAGGCGAGATTCAACAGCTATCGAGTGCCGGTCGTTAATTGTCATATCTGGCACTGCTATGCCAGAGACGGTTGAATGAGAACCATGCGGAATAAAAGGTCCAAAGGTCCTCGATATTTCGACCCCTAAGGCCCCGGTCAGGAGATTTCGATGCACTCTCCTCACCGAACGTAGAGCATCCTCGCGATGAAGGCGAATCAGCTGTTGACGCCCTTACGGGCAGCCCTCTTGTTAGCTGCCACCCACGCCCGAGCCTTTGAGTTTCCCGATTGCGTCAACGGCCCTCTGGCGAACAACACGGTTTGTGATGTGAAGGCTTCGCCCCCAGACCGTGCTGCGGCACTCGTCAAGGCATTGAATATATCGGAGAAACTGGTCAATCTCGTTGAGTGCGTGCGTCACAAGTTTTTGCGCAGAATCTAACTTGGAGGTAGTATGAGTCTTGGAGCCAAACGAATTGGACTTCCGCCCTACGCGTGGTGGAGTGAAGCTCTGCACGGTGTTGCTGCGTCACCTGGTGTTGCTTTCAATCGAAGCTGGGGCGATCCCTTTTCATATGCGACGTCGTTCCCAAACACCATCAGTTTGGGTGCCACATTCGACGATGATTTGATATACAAGATCGGAGATGCCATCAGCACCGAGGCTCGTGCATTTATCAACGCTGGACTTGCGGGTTTGGATTACTGGACACCGAATATCAACCCGTATAAAGACCCGAGGTGGGGTCGTGGACATGAGGTGAGTTGTCCCATCCACATGACTGTCGGGGTACTAAGTATCTCAGACGCCCGGCGAAGACCCTCTTCACATCAAGGGGTACACAAAAGCCATGCTGGCCGGCCTTGAAGGAGACGGACCCATCCGGAAGGTGATTGCCACATGCAAGCACTATGCAGCCTACGATCTCGAACGATGGAAGGGCATCATCCGCTACCGCTTCAACGCCGTCGTCTCCCTCCAAGACCTATCCGAATACTACCTGCCTCCATTCCAACAATGCGCGCGTGACTCCAAAGTTGGCTCCTTCATGTGCTCATACAACGCTCTCAACGGCACGCCGGCGTGTGCAAGCGAGTACCTCATGACCGACATCCTCCGCAAGCACTGGAACTGGACCGAGCACAACAACTACATCACCAGCGACTGCAACGCCATCCAAGACTTCCTCCCCAACTTCCACAACTACAGTCAAACGCCCGCCGCTGCCGCCGCCGCCGCCCTCAACGCAGGCACCGACACCATCTGCGAAGTCCCCGGATACCCTCCCTTCTCCGACATCATCGGCGCCTACAACCAGACCCTCCTCTCCCAAACCACCATTGACCGCGCCCTATCCCGTCTCTACGAAGGCCTCATCCGCGCCGGCTACTTCGACCCTCCGTCTCTCAGCCCCTACCGCTCCATAAACTGGACCTCGGTCAACACACCGCAAACCCAGCTCCTCGCCCTCGAAGCAGCGACCTCCTCCATCGTCCTGCTCAAAAACAACGGTATCCTCCCCATCCGCAACCTCCAAGACCATAAATTCGCTCTCATAGGCAACTGGGTCTTTCGAGGAAGCCAAATGCTCGGCGGCTACTCCGGCATCCCACCATACCTCCTAACCCCCTCCTTCGCGGCAACGGCCCTCAACCTCTCCCACCACTCCGTGCCCGGTCCCCTCGCCGAACCGCACTCGGAAAACGCAACCTGGATTTTACCAGGCCAAACCGCCGCCCGCAGCGCCGACATCATCCTCTACTTTGGTGGCATCGACGTCACCATCGCCGCCGAAGACCGCGACCGCGAGTCCATCGCGTGGCCGTCAGGCCAACTGACGCAGATCGAATCCCTCGCCCGTCTCGGAAAGCCGGTGGTCGTAATCCAACTCGGCGATCAACTCGACTCCTCGCCGCTTCTCACAAACCCTAATATTTCTGCGATCATGTGGGCCGGATACCCAGGCCAAGCAGGCGGTTCGGCGGTATTTGAAGTCCTCCGTGGCGCTGTTGCTCCCGCCGGCCGTCTCCCCGTAACGCAGTACCCGGCGGCATACGTAGACGAGGTCCCCATGACGGACATGGGCCTTCGTCCCTCGCCGACAAATCCAGGGCGCACCTACCGGTGGTATGACAAGGCGGTATTGCCGTTTGGGTATGGCCTGCATTACACCGCGTTCAACGCCAGTCTGGGTTCGTTAATCCCGGCTTCGACGGACCCGGGCGAGACGTTGCTGCAGTCGTGCAAGGAAATGTATCCGGATCTATGTCCCTTTGCGGACGTGCCGGTGCGGGTTACCAATGTGGGGAACGTCACGTCTGATTACGTCGCGTTGGTTTTCGTCAAGGGGGAGTTTGGACCGAGGCCGTACCCGATCAAGACGTTGGTTGGGTATACGAGGCTCAAAGGGATTGAGGCTGGGAGGACGGTTACCGATAGGGTGCGGTTGAGTGTGGGGGATCTGGCGAGGGTTAATGAGCGGGGGGACCGGGTGTTGTATCCGGGGAGATACAAGCTTGTTTTGGATGTGGATGATGGTCGGGGAAGTGAGGTGGGTTTCGAGTTGGCGGGGGAGGAGACGGTTTTGGATCTGTTTCCGCAGCCTAGGTGATTCCGACCCCAGCGGGTTGTGTTGTGAGAAGTCTTCGTCTTGTTATATTATGATGGACTGCGGAGAGTTTGCAAAAGCCTTGGTTTCGTTACACGGAATGGAGAGAGGTAGTGGGAGACAAAATGACTGTGGTAACAGGTGGACTTGAGTAATGCAGAATTCAAGTTTGTACATTTGTATTGAATATTTACAGTGAATCTAATTTGAGTGATTTCACCCGAGCTTCTAATGCTCACAGTTACAAGCACTGCGAGTACCAGTTGTTGGAGAACGTGCAGGTATACGGGGCAGCGCAAATTGTGCAGCCCGTGAAGCCCTGACCACCGCACTGGGCCCAGCGCTGAGCGGTGCAGCCGCCCGAGGGCGCCGTGGTAGTGGTAGCAGCAGAAGTCGTGGTCCTGGTGCTAGTAGCCAGAGTAGTTGTCTGGACAGCAGTGGTAGGAGCAGCAGTGGTAGTGGGAGCATTGCCGCCAATAATGCCAAACCACTCAAGATCCTGCTGGCCATTGACCGGGATGTTGTGGCTAACACCGGTGCCATAAACACCAACGAGGTTGGGGCCATACACGTACTTGGTGTACGGGGACGCAGGGTTGTTGACCAGAGTCTGCTGGGGCTGGCCGTAGGTGTAGCCAAAGACGCCAGCCCACTGCTTGAGTGTTTCGTTGAAGTTCTGTTGTGTATTAGTCTCCGATGCCGCGTATCATCCGAGTTGGGAATTCATACCTGGGGATAGATGGTGGTGTCGGCCGAGCCGTGCAAGATCAGCATCTTGGGACGGGGTCCGGTATAGCCGGGATACATGCGCAGAGCCGTGTTGGCCCAGACATCCTGGCTGTGGATTGACTGGCCATTGGCGCAAGACGAGTTCCAACCAGCAGTGGTGCCAGTGTAGAAGCAACCAGCGGGCACACCGGCGTATGCGCTGGCGGCCTTGAACAAGTGCGGGTAGGTCGCCGCCATGACGTTGGTCATCATGGCGCCAGAGCTGGTGCCCGTGACAAAGACGCGGCTCGCATCAGCGTTGTACTGGTTCAGAGTCCACTGCACCATGTTGGCGATGCTGTTGCTGTTGGCACCGCCGCCATTGGTGAGCGTCGCCGTCGACGAGACGTCCCAGCAGGTGCCCGAGTACGGCGATTCGGGGTAGATGACGATGAAGCCATGCTGGTCGGCCAGACGGGCGTAGGGAGTACCCGTGTAGTAGGCGTTGGCCGTCCCGCTGCAGTAGTGAATGGCAACAATGATGGGAGGGTTCGCCGCGAGCTTGTCGGGGACGTAGATGTACATCTTGGCCCCTGACGAGTTGGCTCCAAAGTTGCTGACCTGGGTGAGCTGGGCGGCGCTGGCGGCCGAAGCCAGGCCAAGGAAACCGGAGACGATACTGGAGAACTTCATTGTGGCTGCTGGGACTGAGAACCGGGAAACAGTCAAGTCTGCCTTCCAACATCAACACCAAGGCTCTTGGGTCCCGACCCCCATTCTTATACATTCTTGCGAAAATGGCCGTAAGGCGTTGACGCGGGGCCGCTCATGCTGGCAACCCGGTCGGTGGGTGGATGGGCATCACTTGCGGACGTTGAACTTCCGGGTGGGTCCTTCTCGTGGCAGGGAGATGCGATTGTCCCCCTGTTCTTCGGGAACGTGCCCGATCGGGGATTTAGCGCGGCGGAAAATTCGAGAAGACGATCCGGCGTTCTTGTCCTTTTGTCCATCTCGGCAGTCATTGGGGGCCGATGCATGCATGGCGCTCGTTTTCGGGGAAAGCGCCAGGGACATTGGCTCATGCGAAACCTCGAGCTTCACGTCGCCAAGGCGAACACCTCGTTTGTGCCTTCCACCTTTTGTCGCTATCCACACTTCATCAATTGAGCCACTGCCCTGGGGCACCTTCCGTTGCTTTGGCGTCTCTTCGCAATTCCGGCCCGCCCGACATGCTCGCGCCCTGCATCGAAGCGGGCGAGAGGAACCACCAATGCTACCATCCACCATCGCTCCACGAACAAACCATGCCGTGTTGCATTCACAACGCCTTGATCTCGCCAAAACCGGGGAATCGTTCCCACAAGCCCTGTCATGCGATGCTCCCCGCGACTCCCGTTTTTGCCTGAATTTCTAGCGTGAGCCTCCATGCAACTTCACCTTTCCCTTCCCCAGGCTATTCAGCTTTCCCCTTCACATGCACGGATGCTGTTCAAGGTCGATTGGACGCAATGCTTCGCTGATGATTTGCTAGCCTTGATAAGTAATCTTCTAGAATGCTGCCACAGAATGATGATGACGACGCCCAAAGCACCCAACACCTAGCGCAATGCCTGAAAAACCCACACCATCACTCAAAGAAGAAAGCAGGTCGCTTAAAGAATCTGGACTTCCTCTGTCCCTTCACGCCAGAAGCCTCTCTTGACGGGTCAACCTTCTCCTCGTCGGCAGGCGGTGTCCTAGCGCCCGAAGGCACGCTGGGATCCTTGGGCGCCCTGAGTGAGTCCAGCCCAGTCTTGTGTTCTTGGTGCTGGTTGCTCAGCTTTCGAGAACCAATAAAGAACGATATGATTAGACCGAGACCGGCAAAGGCGGCGTACATGATGTACATGGTTCGCAGGCTCTCGTAATATGCCAAACGCGCAATGGCGCGCTCGTGGTCGGGCAGTTGGTTCACTCGACCAACACTCGACGCTGCCTGCGCCCCGGAGAGGAGATTGGCGGTATCAGGACCCAATTCGGCCACCAGACGAGGATATTGGCTCTGCATAGCATTCTGGAACACTACGCCACCAATGACAATGGACACCGCTGTCGATAGTTGGCGGATGAAGCCATAAGTCGCGGTTGCTGACGCCATGTCGCGTGGCTGCACCATTGTCTGGAGAGCAATGAGCGGCCCCTGAAAGTTTGGGCCCACGCCGCTACCAGCGATGAGCTGGAACAGGATAATCTTCACCCAATTCGCACGCGGCTCGAGGTCGACGAAGAGGCCGTAGCCGAGGGTCATGAGGAACATGCCACCGATGATGGACGGCAGGTACTTTCCCGTCTTCTTGATCAGCACGCCCGAGGCGGCCGAGACTAGCGACAGCGACACCACATAGGGGAGGATGTATATTCCCGAATCAAGTGGTGAGACACCGAGAACCGCCTGGAAGTACAGCGGGAGATAGTAGCTGCCGGAGATGAAGACGAATCCCTGGAGTGCCGAGACCGCCAGGGACGCAACATTGGACCGGGCCCCAAACAAACGCATCGGGATGATGGGAAATTCGGCCACCCTCCACTCGAGAGCCACGAAGATGAGGGCTGTGACGGTGCCGAAGACGATGAGGCAGACAACAATGGGCGAGCCCCACGGGTGCATAACTCCTCCGAACTCCAGACCAAGCATGAGCATCAGCGTGGCTCCGATGATCGTCAGGGAACCCAGCCAGTCCACGGCAGCAAGGCCTTGTTTCATGGGCGTTCGCGGGTTGTGAAGCTTCAAAACGTACGACAAGACGACCAAGCCGAGTCCAGAGATCGGAAGATTGACGTAGAAGCACCATCGCCACGTCACTTTGCTGGTAAAGACACCTCCAAGCACGGGGCCAATGCCTCCAGCAAAAGCCCACACGATACCCATGACGCCAAAGTACACACCTATTATACTGTCAGCTTCTTTCAATGTTAATGCACCGACCAACTTACCCCTTTTCCGCATGGAGAAGAGATCGCTGATGCAGATATTGACCAGGACGATGATGCCGCCGCCTCCGACGCCCTGAATGGCCCGAACAGCGATGAGCATGCCCATGTTCCTGCTCAAGGCGCATAGCAACGACCCGACCCAGAAGATGCCCACGGCCATGAGCATGATCGGCTTCCGTCCCCAGATGTCCGAGATCTTTCCCCAGAGTGGAGCCATACTGGCACTCGCTAGCATGTAAGCCGACCCGATCCACGTGTACCCTGCGGTGCTTCCAAGCTCTTGGGAAATGGTGGGGATCGCAACCGTCACGATCGTTATGTCGAGTGCGGCGAGGAAGAGGGCACTTCCAAGGGCCAACACGACGAGCACTGTCTCTGCCCGCGTGCGGGTTTCCTCCGGTGCTGGTGGGTTGGCGACATCCTCAGTAGCCTGGAGGTCTTTGAGTGCTTCCTTTGCCTCTTCCCTATGGATCTGGTTGGGGCGCTCGCTGTTGATGGTACCACCGGTGGAGCTGCTGTCGTCCCTAAAGGCGGAATGACCGCCCTCCTTTCGGTTGTCGGACGTCATGACGGCAAAACCCTCTGAGCAAACGGTCCGTTGTTGAGATGCCGGGACGGGATGAGACGACCAACACGGGATATGCTACTCGACCGGGCAAGTGAAGAACCGGACGGAAGATCAATAGGCCTTATAGGAACAAGATGGGACAGTCACAGGAGATCGTTATTCCATACACCACCACCCAAGATCGAACCAACCCCACGGAAAGAAGGTTAGGTTTAATGCGTGTTCAATGCGCGTTCAAACGGGCCGCCGCTTTGAGATGGGACCGAAAAGCGAGAAGCTCGCCTTCCCTCGCGCGGACGTATGCAGGACGTCGTGGACCAAAAGCTTGTGTCATTCGGGATGTTGAAAACGCGCCGTAATGGTGGAGGCCGATCTGCCCATTGTTGGAACATGGAGGATCTCCAAGAAGCGATAACCGAAGGCGAAATACCCTGGGAGAACATTTGCCTTCGACTGCCAGCGATGACGGCACGACCCCCAGGCCAGAACGACACCACCACCAGCAGCAAATTTACGTATCGCCTAGCTTCGGGCCTAAGCTCTTCCCCGGCTCTCGGGCGGGTCGCCAACCCCGTCTCTCTCTCCTGCTGACGGCCGCATTTTCCGGCCGAGACGTTGTTCTTCCAACGCTTCACAGCAGTGTGCCGCAAAACGCACGGCTTTCTTGCTTCGAGAGTACCCTTCGTAGAGCGGCGAAGGCGAGGACTCCAAAATCACCTGTAAAACGGTCAACAGGCGCGATGGCACTGGTGACATCTCCGCATCCCGAAGCGCGAACACACCCCAGACACCGACCCCTCACAAATCTCGTCTTGGTGCTCTCGGTGCCGGAACGCACCGAGATCGCACACCCTTATTGTCCCTCTGCCGTTGCTGCGAGGTAAAAAAGAGAACCCCACCCGGAACCACCTTCCGACCGATAATCCAAGCCCATTCAATTCACAGGATGCGAGAAAAGCAAATAGCGTGAATAAACATCTCGGAGTTACGAGCACAATTTTTGGGGCCCATGTAAAATGTTACGCATACTAAATTGCCATGTCACATTGCATCGGGTCATTGTTGTCTCTCGCGTTGCGAAGAAGCTGTTGTTTTCGTATGCGTCGTGCACATGGTCACATACATTGTTACACACATGCAGTGTCAATTGATTGACTGCTCGAGAGTGAGACTCTTTTTTGCAACAGTTCGGGACCTCGGATGGCGGTGAATGTAAATGTCTCGGAGATAAAAAGCGCTAAAACGCGGAGGCGGCGCTTGTGGGCCGACCCGCCCGTAAGCCACAGCGCATCATTGGCATGACTGTGAATAGCTTCGTAAATGTTTGAACATATCGGGTGCTGTATATACTCTATAGGCAACAGACTCGAGTTCATGGCAGAATCTAAGGCTTTTCCCACTCTAGGTGCCACCTATCAACCACATGCTTGAAACCAAGTCACTTCAAGCCGTTAGAGAAAAAGCGAAACGGCCGGCGGAATGTGTACATGGCTTGCCAACTCTCTCAACTCCATTGCGATGCAAGCGCTTGCTCCCTCCTCAGCATCTAGCTCGAATCTATATATACATTATTTGGGTGGTCGTCCACAATATTTATCGTCGGGCGCGCTCAATGGCCGCGGCGCTCAAGGCGGTGCTCGACCCGACCGTGCTCGTCATGGCGAGCCCGGACGGCGCCGGCGTGCTGGTACGGGTGGGGGGAGCCGAACGGTTGTGCTGCATGTGTGCTCGGACGAGATGGCCCGCCGCTAGGGCACTGCAAAGCGACAGTTCGCCAGCAAGTGTCGCGGCGGCCACAACGCGCGCCAGTCGTCGCGCATTCTCGCCAGGGTTCGTGGGGTGGGGACCACGGACACCCAACATGTCGAGCATGGATGCTTGGGGATCAAGAATGGTACCGCCGCCGAGCGTTCCGACCTCGAGCGATGGCATAGAGACCGAGATTTGAAGGGATCCGCGAAGACTACAACGGTCAGCATGCAAATTCAGAGTCAAAATATTCCGGGCACTTACTTTTTCATGATAGTGATGCAGTTGGCGCTCTCCACCACCTGCGCTGGATCTTGACCTGTGGCGAGGTAAATAGCCGCAACGATGTTGGCAGCATGGGCGTTGAAACCACCTATGGCACCTGCCATCGCTGAGCCAATCAAGTTCTTGTTGATGTTGAGGGCGACCATGGAGTCGACATCAGTCTTGAGCACGCTTTTGACAATCTCGCCAGGGATGATGGCCTCGGCGACGACGCTCTTGCCACGACCATCAATCCAGTTGATGGCGGCCGCCTTCTTGTCTGTGCAGTAGTTACCGCTGACCGACACAATGTCCATGTCCTCGAAGCCTCCCTCGGTCATCATGACGTTCAGGGCATGCTCGACACCCTTGGAGATCATGTTCATGCCCATGGCGTCACCCGTGGTCGTCTTGAATCGGATGTACAGGTTGGTGCCGGCAAGAGCTGTCTTCATGGTCTCCAAGCGCGCGAATCTGCTCGTCGAGTTGAAAGCCTTCTTCATCGTAGACTGTCCCTTCTCAGAATCGAGCCAAAGCTTGGCGGCGCCAGCTCTCTCCAGAGTCTCAAAAGCAACACAGGGACCTCGGGTCATGCCGTCGCCAGTAAGGACCGTCACAGCACCGCCGCCAGAGTTGATAGCCTTGCAGCCTCTGCTGGTGCTAGCAACCAAGACACCTTCGGTGGTAGCCATGGGGATGAAGTAGCTCTGTCCGTCAATGACAAGGGGTCCGGCCACACCAACGGGAATGGGCATATATCCGATAACGTTTTCGCAGCATGCGCCATGAACCTGAGCCCAGTTATAGTTTTCGTACGGAAGCTTGGATCGGTCCAGGAGGTTGGTCAAATCGGCCGTCGCTTTGGTCCGGGAGATGATGGCTCGGCGAACCTTGACCGCACGGGTAAAGTCCTTTAGGGTCTTCTCCAGAGCATAACCAGGAATCTTTCCGCGAAGAGAAAGGGCAATCACCTCCTCATCATTCAATTCATGTGCGCGCTTTTCAGCCAGCATCTTCTCCATCTCCTCCTTGCTCCGCAGAGTCGTCGACTGTTGAGCCACGGCAAGCTCGGCTTTCGTTGGCTTCTCAGCACGATCCGTTTCGTCGTCGGTTGTTGCAGGAGTGTCAGGGATGGCCGGTGTGCGCGCCGAAGGCCTGAGGTACTCACCCAGAGGCAGAGTTGCCGACTCGGTGTCGTTGAACTTCTGGGCCTCGGCCAACTCCTTGGGATCGATGGGATGGTCTGGAACATTGGGATCCTTGATGCCCCACCTGGCCACGTTGAACAGATATCCATTGAGGGCGACGCTGAGAGCCAATGCGACAACAATCCACTTGGAGAGAATTGGGTCTTCCAGACTCTTCAGGATGCCACCGACCATGCGACCGCCAACGCCATACTGTCCAAGATCGCCAAAGCTCTCATCCTCATGCTTGTCGTGCCTGCGAGGGAGATCGTAGTGGACCGATGGGAACTCAAGCTCGTATCGGATGGGAGTGAGAATGGTGATAACAGTCTCCCGGCCATCGGCCTTGGCAGTCTCGAGGATGAGGTCCAGTCCACTAGATGCAACCTTGAAGGGATCAACCGGTGGAGGAGTGACAACGCCACCAAGTCCGCGAGCCCATGAGGAGATGCTTGAGATGGAGTTGGCGCTGCGGAATGGGATGGTGCACAGGTTGAGCGCATTGATGAGGAAGAAGCCAGACACCATGAGGACCTTGAACTTGGGGATATGCGCGCTCTTGAGCTGACGTCCGAAAATGGTGGTTCCGGGTTGGCCCTTGCCATCGGCGCGGGGCCAGTCGTTGCTCTGCGCGACGCTCTCAGCGACCCGACGGCTCACACCATCGTCCTCAAGCGCCTTGCGCATCTCAACGTGGCGCTTAATGCGATTGATTTCCAACTTGATGCAGAGGATTGCCGAGTAGAAAGAGAAGAGGAGGAGGCAGTCGAAGAACAAGATCCAAGCGGCAAGGAAGCAGAATTGCTGGAGGCCGCCCTGAACACCAGAAGCCGCGCCCACAATAAGGATACCGACTTCGATAGCATAATCCTTGACAATATCATATCCCTTCTCCCGGATTGCAACACGGATCGCGGACTGGATCACGCTGGCGGAGCTCTCGGGCTTCTTGGCGGCCTTGGGCGCATCGGCATCCGACGCCCGACGATGCTCGATAGCATGCGAAAGAACGGCACGGGTAAGAACAATATTCTTCTCGAACCCGATAGTGACAACCAGGAATGGCAGACCCTCGGAAAGGAGGACCATAGAGATCGGCACGCCCATCTTGGTGGTGACAAAGAGACCAAAGAGGAAGGCGAAAAGCGACGAGAAGATAACGCTGGTTGCGAGCCAGAAGTTGGAACCCATGCGGCGCATCGACAGGAAGAGGGACACGAAAGTGAGGTGCATCGAGATGTATCCAAGAGCCATGATGACGATATCCAACGTCTCGGCGTTCCTGAGCAGGTCGGTGAACTCCACCCAGGCGTTCTGCACCCATCGTGCGAGGCTGCTGCGTGTCTGGACGCGCGCAGCCTTCATGATCCACATCTTCTTCTCCCGGCCATGCTCAGTCTCGCGGGTCTCGGGCGAAGTTGCGCCGCCGGGGATCTCCTGGGCAATGGAAAGGAACTCGGGGCCCTGAGAGTACGGGACCGCAAAGGCCAGAGCACTATCTTGGGAGTAGGCGGCGAAGGAGTTTGAGGTCGACGGGAGCGGAGTAACCGACAGATTCTGGGGGATCGCCACATTGTTGGCCGAAGGAGCGGTGCGAGTGACATCGGCAGAGGTTGACTCGGGGAAAACAAGGGTCAGGAGAGCGAGGTGATCGGTGTTCTTCGGAATAGCGGTATCGTCGAAGCTCTGCCAGTTCCAAGCCGTATCAGGCGCAGCGCGGAGACTCCTGCTGCCCTCGACGAGAGAAGACCATTCGGCCTTCCTGACGCTTCGGGTGGCATCAAACAGGCTTTCCTCCAAGAGACCAATATAGGTAGAGCTTGCCAGCAGCGCAACCACGACAATGGTGTGTATCGGGTGCGAAGACGTAATCTTGGAGAGCGTCTGCAGGAGAGGTGTGACTTTTTTGTTCAACCACGACGGGGCGGCCGCCTGGGAGGCAGGTTGCTCCCCTCGAAACCGGGAGGGGAGAAGGTTTGACGCAAGCATGGTCGCCATCGTTGCGAGACCAGCAGGGAGATCGAGGCTATCACCGAAACTCGAGCGGCATGTGGGTGGGATGTGAGCCGGGCGGAGGCCTAAGGACTGGAGTGAGCCATTTGAACCAGCAGAGTCGCAAGGCAGCGATGCAAAAAGATCTAGCTCAACGTGGTCTGCCATAGGTTGGGGGCTAAAGGAGAGACTGTGCCACAAAGATACATGCCCCGCCGCCCGCGAATGTGAAACTGTGCAAGTGGTGGTGTGGAGGCTGACTGTGACGGAAGCAGGAAAATGGGGGCCTACCAGGTAATATTTGGCACTCACGGCGACAGCAGCGCGATGCTGTGCACTAGAGCTGGACTCCGGAGTGTCTCAACGTCGTCAAGGACGTCACTTGTGGAAGCCGGCGCTGCGCTCGAGCTGTCACCCAAACTCTGTGTTGACACCGGCCGAAGTGGACGAGGCTTCCTGGTCGGTGCGTCTGCTCGGTCGAGTGCGCGGATCGAGGTAGGTTTCGGGCGTTGGGCGTGTGCTGCAAATGCCGCCGAAACGCCGTCCGAGCCGAGGGTCCCGTTGGGGCCAATGGCGAAGCTTCGCTCGTTGCGGGATTGTGTTGAATTGGGCGGCCCGACAGATTCTCGACAGCAAGCTCGACTTGGTGGATCAACCTCAAGGATCGGTGAAAGAGGAAAAAGAAGTGAAGGAATTTCTCACCGAAGGGGTGAACACGGGCCACCAGCCAACGAGCAAGCTAATAAGTACCTACCAAGCCACGCGACGAAGCGATGACCCCAGTCTCAACTTTTTGGCGATTCCAGTCCCGACAACGGCGGCCAAGCCTTCTTGGCTTTGGACGTGAATCCACAGCGTTGACTTGAGAATGGACGTTTTTGTCCCTATTTTTCTCTCCCTACCCCTTTTCTAGTTCAAAAGTATTACGCCGTAAAACCGCAGACTTTGGGTTGGTGAAGAGCGTGGCCACCAAAGTCGCTCTTCTTTTTCCGAACAAGGCGGTCAGCAGAACCGGGATAGCGAGCGATTGTCCCCCGCGATCTGCTTGATATTGTTCTTGATCGACGTTTGTTGGCGCCGCGCATTCTTTTGTGTGGCGGCCCAGTAACCTCGCCGGGTTTCCTTGTTCGTCACCGTCTGACCATCTCGCCGACCCAGTTTCCAAGAGCAATTGGGTCAAAATCAAGGCATCAAACGGCACGGGCTGACGGGAAACCTGTCGCGGCAGTCTCGATTTTGCCTGCTCCTTCCATTATCGTTGGTGATTGGCATCATAAGGTGCCGGTGGACCCCACTCTGACGATGGGCAGAGGCTGGGCGCAATCACAATCGACGACAGCGTTATCGGCGGGAGGACCTGCATGAAGCCGGGGCCACGTCGGGTGGTGTTGGCACGTGGAGCGGGAAACATCACAAGCGAGGGAGCTCAACTCTCGAAGAGACCCGCGATGGTCTCGATCCCGATTCATCCCATCTACCGCTACTTCTCGGGTGAAACCACCCCACTGCACCTAACACTTGTCTCGCAGTGGCGTGCAAGTTCAATCCGGGGAAGTTGAATGGACCGAGCGTAAGATGTGCTCAACCCTAACCCGTCCATACCTTATCGCCCGAATCTCCATCCAACCCATACCACTCACACATCAGGTTGAAAGACAATAGGAATACCCAAAACACCTAGCCAGACACCATACGGAAATAACCAAAAAAAAAAAAAAAAAAAAAAAAAAAATGGCAAGCTCCAACTTCAAACCGGCCCTAATCGTGGTCGACATGCAAGAGGACTTCTGTCCGCCCGTAAGCCTCATCCATCCCGTTGCCCCGAACCAAACCCTTGGTGCAAACCAAACCCCCTAACCCTAGCAACTTAGCACGGCAACCTCCAAGTCCCAGAAGGCCGGGCCGTCGTCCCACTGATCAACACGCTGCTCGCCCTGCCGACCTTCACCCTCCGAGTCGGCACCCAAGACTGGCACCCACCTTCCCACATCTCGTTCGCCTCCAACCACCCCGGCAAACAGCCGTTTGTCGACACATGCATCGTCACTAACCCCTATAACCCCGATGAATCATACACCACCCGCCTCTGGCCGAACCATTGTATCCAGGAAAGCCCCGGCGCTGAGCTCGTGCCAGAGCTGGATGTTGGTCGGATCGACAAGATCATCAAAAAGGGGACTGATGCGCGAGTTGAGATGTACAGCGCGTTTTATGACCCTCTCAAGAATCCACGGGTGAGTGACAGTGGGTTATCGGAGGTGCTCAAGGAGGCTGGGATCACGCATGTGTACGTGGTTGGGCTGGCGGCGGATTATTGCGTCAAGTCTACAGCGGTGGATGCAGTTACAGAGGGCTTTGTCGCATACCTCATCGAGGATGGAACGAGGGCAGTCGATGCCGTTGGGTGGACAGCGGTTAAACTGGAGCTGAAGCTCGCAGGAGTGAATGTGGTAAGCAAGGATGATGTAGAGGTCAGGAGGCTGTTTGGGGAAGGTGAAGACAGTTAATGTGTCAGCTGTTCATACACCCCACTGGTCTGGAGATGTCGATGGATCAACTCGTTGATACCCCCACGAATGCCGCTGCGTTGTATGTTTGTTATTGGAACTTCCCTATAACACCAACTCATTACAGTACACACCACCAGGTTCGTTGGTCATATAACTCATTATGATAAATGGCCTCCAGCAGCCACATGGTAACTACGCCCAAGCCCCAGCCAAGACCCTCTATCCGCCATTTACCTGCCAACGCGGATGACACCGGCAGCCACCAACTTCTGAATCTTGGTCCGGACATTCGGGTTCCTCATGTGCTCGGTCAGGGCCGCAGGGTCCGACTGCGCCTGTTGCAGGATGGCCTGCATGACAGGATCCTGCATAATACCCATGATCTAAGGCATTGTTAGCATGTCGGGTGTCAAACCTAACGTCATGGCAGAAACTTACCTCGGGGTCTCGCATCAAGCGCTCCCTAGTCTGCTCCTCGGTTTCGTTTTCGCGAGCTGCATACATGGCAGTAAACGCCTTTTGCTGCTGCTGATCAATTTCCTTTGCGTTCGCACCGTTGTGGTGCTCGTTGTCAACGCTTTGCGCTTCGGAGCAGGCATCAACACACTTGCTGTACTCGCGCATGCCGAAATAGGCCTGAGCCTTGCGAATATACGCGCGGATGAACTTGGGGTCCTTCTTGATCGCGGCATCGCAGTCGTCGAGGGCGCTGGGGAACTCGAGAAGCTTGATAAAGGCAGCGGCACGGTTGCTGTATCCGCGCGGGTCATCAGGGGCACGCTTCACCATCTCGCTGTATGCTGCCACGGCGCCGGGCCAATCAGACTCCTTGAACTTCTTGTTGCCCTCCTCACGAGCCTCCTCAGCCTTGGCAGGGTCGATGTAGGACTTGCGAGCAGCCTCAATCTTGTTGCGCTCGGCTGCTCGGACCTTGTTGACGACGTCTGGTGTCCGGTGCTCGCGGAGAGACATGTTGTAATAATCAATGGCTTGGGCGAGGTCGCCTTGCTTCTCGTACGCAGTGCCGATGCGGGCGTATGACTTGGCGATAATCTTGAAGTCGGCGTACAGCGAACGACCTTCCTCAACGGCCTTGGTGCAGGTGTCGATGCAGGCTTGGTAATCGCCCTTCTCAAAGTAAGCAGCTCCGAGATTGTTCAGATAGGTAATGTCCTTGTGCAAATCCCAGGCTGCCTGGTAGTGCTTGATGGCTTCGTCGAACTTCCTCTTCTTGTAGTTCTCAGTGCCGAGCGCCTTCTCCTTGTCGGCGGCCTCCTTGGCTTTCTTCTTCTCCAAAGCCTCCTCGTCCACCTCCTCGGGCTCCGGCTCGGGCTCCGGCGCCTTCTTGGTCGGCTCGGGCCTCTTCGGGGGAGGGACATCCGGCATCTCTACATCCTCCTCTACCACCCTGGACCCGGATGCGCCGGGCATGTCTTCTGGTGCGCGCATTTCCATGTCGACACCCATCAACACACCAAGGACCTGGATCATACGTGGGTCGCTGAAAAGGTCCTGAGAGTTCTTCGGGTTTTGTCGGAGAGCCTGCAGCTTGGCCATAAATGTGGGATCGGCGAGGTAGCCACTTGTCTTGGGGTTCTTTGCCAGCTTCTCAAAGATCTGAGGGTCGTTGAACATGGCGCCAATGCCGCCGGAAGGGTCACCCATGCTGTCCTCTGCATTTAACAACGTCAGAACATTACCGTCACAAGATATTTGGGCAGAACAACTTACCCTCCATGGCGCGCTGAACAGAAGCCAAGTCGTTCTTCATGCCGGCATTGTTGGGATCCAACTTCAAGCCCTGCTCATACGCATCACTGGCACCCAGCAAGTCCTTTTTACCATAGAGTGCCGCTCCTTTCCGCCCCCAGCCCTTGGGCCAGTCGGGCTTGATCTCTGTTGTCTTCTCGGCATCCTTCAACGCATTCTCCCAGTCCTTCTTGGAGGCATATGTGGCCGACCGATTGCTGTACAGG
Organism: Cercophora sp. LCS_1; assembly: GCA_036250225.1. Lineage (NCBI taxonomy): Eukaryota > Fungi > Ascomycota > Sordariomycetes > Sordariales > Lasiosphaeriaceae > Cercophora > Cercophora sp. LCS_1. The sequence goes on along the minus strand of JAPZLL010000069.1, from coordinate 97,526 downwards.
ATGTGGTTGCTCGGGTCGATCGCGATAGCTTGTGTGAACTTGTCACTAATGCAAGGTCAGTTACCCAGGAGGGGTGCGCCGGTATCCGGGCAAAGACGACTTACATAGCCTCATCAAAGTTCTTTGCGGCGATGGCCTTGTTGCCCAGAGCTTTGAGCTCATCCGCGGTCGCCATTTTCCAAAGTTAGATGGATGCGGAAACAGTTGACGCAAGTGTTATTTAGGGAAATAGTGTGATTTTTTCGGCTTGGAGGAGCTTGAACCTGCAGACTGAGAGTGAGGAAGGGAAAATCACACTCTGAATGTCGAGAAATTCAACAGAGCGTCGCTGCCTTGCCCGTAGAAAGCTCCAGACATTCGATGTCCTTCGATGGATTTCGAGCTCCTGATTGGGCGACTCTACCAGCTCGGCCGTTTTCTGTGGGGTAGGAAGGAGGGGTCCTGATTTTGGCTTGTGGGGCGCGGGGCAGTTCGATGCGGCTCTCCCCGCCGTCCATCGAGGTCCCCTGTCTCCCAAGCTTCAAAGAATAGGCGCCGCACGATCGCCCAAGCATCACTGTATTCCAACGTCCACAACAACGTCCACAACAACTACCAGCCCCCAGAGTTGGTGCTTGTTGTGGGCGGCCGCGATTTTCGCCCCATAGCATGCCGCGACGCGCGACAATGACAGACTTCTGCAGACCAACCTATGACCGCGATGGCACCGTCAGCCGCATTCCCTTTTCCCACTTGTTGTTGGCGGCCCATCTCCTTTCCATTGGGTTTCGGATTTCGTTGGGCCTCTGTTGTCCCTAACGATGCGTTGAAGGCCAATGAACCCAATGCTGACGAGGGATTCCTCAATGCCAGCCGACCGTCACCTCACAGGATCCTGAGAATTGGGTGGCCTCGGGAGCGCCACCCGCCTGGTCTCGCACCGCAGGCACCTCTGCTGGTTACGAGTGTCATCCCCAAGTCAGAGACACCTCATCGCATCTCAAAAGCATCCCACATCTCATCTGGAAGGATTTAAGCGCAGGCGAGATTTTCGGCCCATCCTCCCTGACGTAAGATTCCATCGTCGCATCTAGGTTGTCATTTTTGCGGCTCGCACGGTTCGACATTCGCCATGCGCGATACACCTTTCCTCGCCCTGCTTGTATGGATGCCCAAGTCAAGCTTCGCGGGGATTCGGTCCTCCCCAACATCGCACATTACGCACTGGTGCGGGACCAACAGGAGTATCCGTTTGAGGTCCACGCAGAAATGTTATTCGTAGCACGCCACGGTGATCATCCGACCGACGCTGATCCCGGCGACGTAGGCACTTGACCACAATTGTCTAATTAGCACTCACGGACCGACCCGGAGTACCTTCGGCCAAATGCCGCCAGTCGCACACGCTGGTTGTGTGTTGGCTCGGCAGCATTGGCCTCTGCGCGACGAGCAGGAGAGATAAAGGCATCGACGAGCCCGGCGGAGTCGAGCTGCTCGATCTCTTTGCCCACCGTCGATGCGCGGAGACCGCAATATGCCAAGCACCCCCGATTCGACATGACGATAATAACGTGCTGTCACGGCGCCCGCTCCCCGGCGCCCGGAGGGAGACACAAAGTGGCTCATAGCGACAGGTTAGGGTCTCGGTTTGTGCTACCACATGCATGAGGGGTGTGTCACGGTGGGTGTCGCGGTATTCGTTACGTCAAGGTTAGCTAAATCGGCCTGGGACAATTGGCGGCATTACCGCACCCTCCACAAGCATGGCGAGTCCCAGACTCGGCAGCCTCACGGCGACGTCAATGGCGGGTACAAAGACCACAGGCGCTGATCCAAGCAATGGCGAGACCGCCTCGCTTCGTATTGCCAGTCATCGGTAGTTGCTGTCTTCGGATCCCTTCGGAGGCGAGCTGACACCAACGTGGTGGATGCGCCCAGCCAGCCACTTTTGGTGACTTGGGCCGAGTGAACCACTCATCGCTCGGCAGCTGTGAGATGTTGGTTGGACCCTCAACGACCCAAATACTCACATCATATTCAACCATTCCCGTCCTCTCCTCGATTTCTTTTCCACGCCCGAAACGGCCTGACCGACGGGGTTCAGCTTCATCTAACTCGGGCCACTCCGGCCACCTCTTTTAAGTCGTTGTTAACCCCCAACACCCATCCTCAACACCTACCCCTTTCAGCCTTCACCCATAACTTAAACAATACCACCAATATACCACCACATATCATATGACCCTCGTCATTGTCAGCACCCACAACCATACTCCTCTCCCATAGCAATGCCACCATCATCAGGAACCCGACAGGACAGCGACCCCACCTCAAACTCAACCACAACCATCTCCATCGTTCTCATCCTCGTCATCCCAACCGTCCTCCTCATCGGCCTCTGTGCAGCCCGAAAAACACGCCTATTCACCTCCATCCGCACCACCACACAACGCACAACACGACGCCCGCCCAAACACCCAGGGGCCGTAGCAGGTGACAATGCGCTCCAACTAATGCCCATCGTCAAGTACGACCCCAAAATATTCGCCTCACTCGACGATGACCCAGAAACGGGCTACACCGAGGACGAGAAGTGGCAAAACGATGCAAAGACCCCACGAAGAAAACAATTACTCCGCGGCGCCGTCACCGCCCTTGGACGACTCGATTGGACTGCACCATGGTCAAAGAAACAAAAGTCGCACAAGGTTTCGTTCCACAAGGAGCCTCCCCCTCGTTCGTCGACTGAGGCTTCATCACCGGAGATTTGGGCGAGGAAAATCGCTATGCAAACTTGTGCGGTGTGCACCGAGGATTTTAAGAGGGGTGTGAATGTGAGGAAGTTGCCGTGTGGGCATATTTTCCACCCGGGGTGCATCGATCCGTGGCTGTTGAGTTTTGCGGCTACTTGTCCGTTGTGGTAAGCTTCGTTTCCCGTTTGGTGGTGGAAGTGGGCTAATGGTGCTGCAGTCGAGTTGATTTGAGAGTCAAGGAGGCGGAGAGCAGGGTGGTTGAACCGCCGGCTGTTGTTGTTTCGGCGGGAACTGGTACTGCAGGGGCCTGAACTCTTGAGGGTCTCGTGGGTTCTGTTTTGGTTTCGGTGTCGGGGAATATCCTTGTGGGCTGTTTGGAAGCCCATGGGTGCAAAAAAGGAGATGGGAAAGGAGGTGGGAATACTCTGAAAGGTACGACAGGTTTATGAAGGTCGACGATGGTCAATGATGATATGACATGCAAGTGATGATGCTGCACAGTTAGTACATAATGATAATACCTCGCATATGGATATTGAGACCCAGGCCCGTGTAAAAGTAGCTTTAGCACAGGGGTAACGGCATATCTACTAACTATTCCTCTTTGGGCGCTCCCTGCGAATACAGACGGATAATAAATCAAGTGGGTTAGACAACCTTTTCAGCTGCATGAGCAAGGCTCTAGGCTCTGGGCTGAACGCATGCCGTTTGCCATTAACCTGTCCGGGTGACTCAGAGTGGCAGTGCAACGACGACACTTCAACGTCCTTTCTGTTTCCAAAACAACCACTTTAACCTCAACACAGCCAAAACCTAACACCAAAAAGAGACCCATCCCACACTCTCCAGGACATCCAAAATCCAAACACCCGATAAAACGCACCGCAATGGCAACCCCACGCTACACCCTCCCCTCCTCCCCCGCTTACACCTGCACCGACCGCTTCAGCCTCCACCCAGACCCGTTCGTCACCGAAGATGTCAACGGCCAAGTCCCCTTCTGGACGATCCTCCAAACCCTCCTCTCCACCCCGATCACGTCCGTCCCATCCCTCATCGACCTCCTCGAAACGATATCCGTCACTCTAACCGGAACCTCCAATCCCGCAGGCGACCACGGTATTCTCCGTCGCATCCTAAGCCAACCCAAACACGAGACATTCTTTTCAAAGTGCTGGCCATCCCTTGCAAATCTCGCGCTTCAACTCTCCGATTTGTTTCCGGACGGGTACATTCCTATCCTGGGTCGTGCCCCTGAATTCGAGACAAGGGTTCGTCTCAGCAGAAAACAGACAGCGTGTCTTGTGATCCACCAGTTTCTTCGCACGCTGCGTGCACCGGAGTGGAGAAACGACGGGACGCATGATTTCGGGATTTGGTATGGTTCGGAACAGAGGCAGGAGAGTGCAGTTTTGGCGTATTTGGAGGCGTTGTTTACGTACTTCGAGATGGTGGTTTGCGTACCGGGGTGTTTGGATGGGAATCATGAGTGGAGGGTCGAATACGTGTTGCGGTCTGTTGATGGGGAGGATTACAGAGCTGTTGTTGACGAGGTGAAGCCATTGGGCGAGATTGAAGTTGTCATTGTTGATGAGTATGATACCCTGCCGGCGAGCTTGGGGGTGCCTGTTGGTGCAGCGGCGGTCTCGGCAAATAAGTATGTTGGTTTTGGGCAGTCGGCTACGCAGGAGGAGGTCCATGTCGGGGTGTCTCCCGAGGCGTGTCCGGCTGTGTTGATCACGCCGCCGCTGGAAGATGATCAGATCTTGGTTGTTTCGGGACCGCAGGCTATGGTGAATGTTATTGGTCAACGGAGATGTATCAGGGTTGAGGAGATGCCGCTCCCGGACGGGGGAGAAGGAGTTTGGAAGGAGAGAATGATGCTGTTCATGGACGCTTTGGAGCTTGATTTGGTCGCTAGGGAGGCCGAGGGTGCACCTGTCTTGCCTGATTTACTCCCGGGGAACGCTGAACGGGAAATAAGAAAGGCATATACGGCATTTTCCTCTGATGGGCTTTGCGAGGTTCGGACGGGATTGTGGGGATGTGGTGCCTTTGGTGGCGATCCTGTTGTCAAAGTGCTCTTGCTTTGGTGCGCGGCTTCTTTGGCTGGGATCAAGCTGGTTGTGGTTTGTGATGGGCCGAGTAGAGAAACTGGGGATCAACTGCTTGGCCTTGTGGCGGAACTTGAGAGAAAGGTGAGAGACACGGCTGGTTTGAGGGCTCTCCTTGAAGACGCCCCAAGGAATTTGGTTCGTCATCGAACCGCATATTGGTTCGATAGGCGGTTGGTTGGGAGCTAGTCGACGTTGATCTTCTCCTCGGGGGTTTCGTTGTCGCCCAGTCTACGTGCATGGTCAGCGATGCTTCTGAACTGCACTTCTTGCTCGGTTACCTACTCTGCTTCTGATATGTCCGTGACCGCATCAAAATACTCTGCCTCCGAGGAGCCGCCGCTTCCTGTCGTTTCCATCACGCTCGATGCACCTTCTTTCCGTTCCAGGAACTTGATATCCAGCAAGTCAAAGTAGTCGCCACTCTTTCTCGTAACCCGTTTGAGACGAATCGTGATCTGCGGGAAGGGCAATATGTCGATTTCCCAGGTATCCTCCGGTAGCGAAAAAAGATGATTATTGATGTTTGCGGACCAAAAAGACTTCGTACGGTGAGTGCAAGCCCATGTGAGCCCGTGCCGATGAATAGGTTGACATTGCTGTTCCCGACGGCAGAACTGGCGAGCTCTTTCTCCTTGCCCTTGGTCCTTGCTTCTAATAGTCGGGACGAGGGCCACATTGATAGGCCCAAATGTCTCGGTGGCTTCTTGCCCGGTAAGCTCTCTCGAGTAGAGTAGACAGAACGACAGATCACGGTCCCGATCCATTCTGAAATGAGAGTAGCCAATTGTACCGACCATGTGCTTTGGCGTTGTGATCAGTCCATTTGACCGAACAGCAATGACACCGTGGTCACTGTTCAGCTGAATATGCTGTTCTCCTGCCATGTAGTATGCCATATCTGAAAGGCGCATGAGGATGTCGCCGTTTTGTATCTCGTAAGGTTGTTCGGCCTCAATGTGCTCCAGGCGCCGTTGGGAAGATTTGAATGGATGCTTGCGGGAATCGACAACACAGATCTCATCAGTACGGCCAAGGAAGTCGTGTCCCCAGCGCGCAAATGGAATCGCAATGCGGCTGGTCCAGGAGTCCTTGTAGTCGCAGAAAAGAACAGCGTATACCACATACCGGGGCTGTGCGACTTCAATATCGGCCCAGTGATAGACCGATAGGTTGAAACTCGTTGACAGGTACAGCTGCATGCGTATGCCCTTGCCGACAACATGAGGGAAGACCGGTTGGTAGCCAGCTGAATTCAGAATGGCGCTCTCTCTGGCAGGGGCAATGTCAGTTGAATCAAGAAACTCGTGAGGAGAGTCAGCGAGGAGGCCGCGAAGCCTCTTGGACGCCTCGTCAGGGTCCCACGCGAGCTTGTCCAAGTTATCCAGCTTATCAAAGTCAGTTTCTATGAGTGCCGGTTTAGATGGCTCGCGGACAAGCTTTCCCCAAGCAAAAAGGGTGTGATCGAAGGGGTATGCTCGCATTAGCTCCTCTTGAAGCCTCCTGAAAGCATTCTTTCCTTCACCGTATAGAAGAGGCATGTTGATCCCGAATATGCCAAGAAGACAGTAGGCCATATCCTCGGTTCTGGACGTCTCTCGTTTGGCAGCCCACGACATTCGCCTAGCAATGCTCGCCTGTTCGAGCGGTGCTTCACAACATAGAAACTTGGGTTCCATGCCGGTGATGCTGTGAAGTAGATAGCGAAGGTCGAACTTGGTCCCCAGAGCATGCCAGTCTTCAGAGTAAAATATGACATCTGATGGAGCGATAAGCTCTTGCAGCGTCCAACCCCGGGTGAACCACCGACTTTGCGAGATGCGGCTGTGTTGCTCAGACTCGTCCGGGCACGCCTCGACGTCTTGCAGGTACGCGTAGCAGACCTCACTATCGCGGTACCATTTAAACATCGAATTGATGGCCTCTGAGAGCTCAGCACTGCTCCTAGAGTCGATACAACAACTTGAGTCAAGTCAGCATCAGCACAAGAATGCTGCCAACTCCATCTTCAGAGGTGGACTCACGTGTCGACCCAAACCCACTCTAAACCATCCTTGTCGGCCTGTTGGCAGCATAGATCTATCTTCTTGAAACCTTTCTTTGTGGCGATAATAGTGGGAGCCTGCCAGTCCTGGAAAGTGACCTCCTCCTCGCCCCATGTGTGCGATAAGATGGCGTACTTTGGAATCTGTTTGTCCGATATGAACTTTGTTATTCCTCGGGTCTTTGAATTTAAAAGCCTCATCTTGAATGCCGCAGTTTCCCTTCAGGATGGGGTCCCTTTCAGGATAATGGAATTCAATGGTGACAATAATGAAGGATATGACTGCGAACAAATTTCATGAGGAAGATAGAAGCGGGGTACCTAGTTATCGAGGCAACCTAGGTTCGACAAACGCTTTATGAATCCACAGGATCAGCAAAGCATATATGCACCGATTTTCACTCGTTGCAGAACAGAAGCCTGCGCGTGAGGCTGTTGTAGCTTCAACTTCCGACTTTCCACATTCCCATGGTTGCTGCCTCGCGCACCTTTTTTCTTCGAAAAGCAGTGTTTTAATTATTCATTCTCTGCACAAACACATTGGCAAGCCTGCATGGGCAACACAACTCGCCGTATGCAGGCCGACAGAACCTCTTTGGTCACCACAAGACCAAAACCGGTTAGATAGGCGACTTGACGCTTCGCACCTGCTGCAGTATCACCTCCAGCACTGCATGCTTTCACCCCCGCCTTCCTCACATACTCAAGTGGCTGGGTCGCCCCTCCCACCTTGGAATTTCAACTCCAAACGCCTGATGCTCTTTCCCATCTTCAACCTCGCTAACCGCGACAAGCGCCATCATGACGGTGACTTCGTCAGCAGTTGGTCTTGAGAACCTCAAGCTGCCCAAGATCACACTCAAGGGCACCCAAGAGACTCTTTTCATCACTTTATTCGGTCGCTATCTCGACAGCCTCCGCAAAGACCCCATCCTTAACGACCAGTTGGTTGGTCCCATTCTCAAGCAAGTTGACTATGACTTTGCCAAGCTAGGCGTCGGCGAGGGCACCGCCTGCTCCATCGCTACCCGCAGTCGCCAGTTCGATATCTGGGCCCAAGACTTCCTCGACAAACACAAGCTGGCCACAGTTGTCCACATGGCCTGCGGTCTCGACACACGCGCACATCGCCTCAAGTGGGGTAGCCAAGTCAGATGGATCGACGTCGACCTCCCTGAGGTAGTGGAACTTCGCAAGCAGTTGGTTGCGCCGCCCAAGTGGTACATGGTTGACTACTACCTCGTCGCGGGCTCCGCTATTGACGCCAACTTCATCAAATCACTGCCCAACGAACGTCCGACCTTGATCATCATGGAGGGCTTGTCCATCTACCTGAAGCCCGAGGAGGGGAAGAAGATGATGGTCGAATACGCCAAACACTTCCGCGAGGGAGAGATCCTGATGGACAGCGTTAACTCGCTTACCCTGTCGCTGCAGCGCATTTTCGCATACGTGCGGAATTTTTCGTCGCCGCTTCTGTGGGCAATCGACGAGCCCAAGGAGATGGAGAAGCTGCACTGGAAGCTCAAGCTGGAGGAAGCCAAGCCGCTCTGCACCCTTAACACCATCTCCAGATTCCCTCTAGGTCCGAGAATCTTTATGTGGATCAGCTCGCTCTTCTCCGCTACCAGAAACACGGTTCGCTACCTGCGATATTCCTATTCGATCGAGTATTAGGATTCCTCGATCATTCTGGATCCGATGAGATTGATCCATCACCCCGAGCTGTAGGCAGCTCATCCACATGGATACCTGCTCATGAAGGCAGGATAATCAGGTAGATTGGATTCTTACCAGCCACGACGAGTCCGAGGACAAGATCCAGGATGGATAAGAGCTCCATACAGCCAATGGATACCAAACGCAAATGTTAATACCTGCTTCGTCAATCAAAGTCCCCCCCTGATCTTGGTTTGTGACAGACTGATGCTCTGCAATGGTGCTATACGAAGACCAAAGCTTGTGATCCTTAGATTTGAAGGTTGTGGCTAATACATGATATCAGGGCCGTTACAAATGATCCCTTCTATTTGATGTTGACTCATATCGAGTCCGAGGATTGTCCTCCTCGCAACGGCGATATCCGAGAATAATGGCACCGAACGCTTCCAAAAACCAACACGGCCAGGAGTCCGAAGCTCGTAAACTCCAGGACATTTCGGTGGAGATAAGGTAGGGCGCAAGCTTAACGTACGTTTCAGTGTGAGACTACGAGATGCCATATGCGGCGGAGCAAAGATGATGTATGATTAGCTTACAACCGCGGCACACAGCTTCTCCGCCGTTCACGGGGCATTTCGTGCCACTGCATCTCGGAATGATACTTGAATTGATTCGGGGGTAGCATTGCTCCGGCATCACACGAACTCTCAAGCCCGGCGTTCTTCTTCTCGGCTGACGCTTCGGCCGGAAACAAATGATTATAGCGGGCCTTAAGCAAAGTCCGCTGACCGAAGACGAGTCGTTGGACGTGGGGGGCCGGCCTTTTCGCCTTTCAGTCGTGGCCGGTGATCCAATCGCTGTTGCAGCGGCAAATAGCCGGGCATATGTCTCCGAGAACAGCCAGCGGACAGGGGACATGACTGGACGCGGCATGCGGCCGACTCCAGCGCAGCACTGCGGTCCGGGCGGGACCAGACATCTGCAGTGCCGCACATGTGTGAATGCACGAGCGAATCTAGACATGTCTCAGTTTGGATATCCGTCCAACCATTTTGGCAACCCCTGTAAAGGGTGCCGCCACAATGCGACAGCATGCTCTGAACATGTCAAGGCATACCTTTGGCCATCCATGGAACTCAGGCTCTGGCGCCATAAATACCTCGTCCAGGTTTGTGTTGGACGTCTGGCGAAATGGTTGCCCTAGCTCCTCCTGGTCTTCTCCATTCACCTCACGACCTAACAAGTCATCATGGCTGAGCTGCAGAGCTTCCTTCGGGACTCCACATCCAAATCCCCCCTTTTTTTAGCCATTGCTCTCGGTCTGGTATGTCGGAATCTCTCCTGCCCCTCCTTCCCGCCGCAGCTGCTAATCTCAAGTCTACCAATCCAGGCAATCACATACCAAGCCCTCGTCGTTGCCTACAATCTCTTCTTCCACCCACTCAGAAAGTTCCCCGGCCCGATCCTGCAACGTGCCTCTTACATCCCCTGGGCTGTCCGGCATGTGAAGGGAAGACAGGCACTTGAGACCCACAAGCTCCATGAAAAATACGGGCCGGTGGTCCGCATTACCCCCAACCACCTCAGCTTCACTGATGCCCAGGCCTTCAAGGACATCTACGGCCACATGACTGGCAACAAGAGCGGCCATGCCGAGATGTCAAAGACCATCCCCTTCAACAGGCCGTTTGATGATGTTCCCGACTCTATCGTCAATGCAAGTCGTGACAAGCACGCACACATCCGTCGAGCACTTTCTCGTTGGTTTTCATACTCTCAAGAAGGAAGCACATGGGACTGACCTATACAAGACAGTTTTTCGGATTCCTCGATGCGTCAACAAGAAAACATTATGGTGAAGCACATCGATTTGCTGCTCCAAAAGCTCCACGAAAAGTGTGCCGAGGGCAGGACAACGCTCAATATCGAGGAGTGGTACAACTGGACTACATTTGACATTACAGGAGACCTGGTCTTTGGCGAATCCTTTGCCTGCCTCGAAGGTACTGCCTATCACCCCTGGGTCGAGTTTATCTTTGGCGCAGTGCGTTTCAACGCATACATCACGGCCATGGACTACCTTGGTTTTCATTGGCTCGTCCGTACGTTGATCCCATCTTTCTTGCGGGGCGTTTTCTGACCACACACAACGACAGAGCTCATTTTCCGCTTCAGCAACAATTCTTTCAAAGATCTCCAAAACGAAAACGTCAAGATGTTGGAGAAGCGACTTGCCATGAAAGAGCCACGACAGGATTTATTCGAAGGACTAGCCAAACGGAGCGACAACTTGAACATCTCATTTGGGGAGCTCACCTCCAACGCCTTCATCCTGACGATTGCCGGATCCGAGACAACGGCAACAACCCTCGCCGGGGCTACGTATCTACTAACCATGAACCCACACATTCTGGAGAAATTAAACAAGGAGGTTCGTTCAATGTTCAACAGCAGCGAGGAGATCAACATCACATCGGTCAACAAACTGTCGTACCTGCTTGCCGTCCTCAACGAGTCCCTCCGTATGTATCCACCGGTTACTTCCAACCTTGTTCGCCAAGTCCCACCAGGGGGGTCAACGGTTGCAGGGAACCATGTAGCCGGAGGTGTAAGTTTACTTCCGTCACCCGCTTCCCAAGTTGCGACTAACGCGTCGACAGACATTTGTCGAAGTCCAGCAATGGTCGGCCAACCACTCCAGCCGGAATTGGGTCAATCCGTGGGAATTCAACCCCGACCGTTTCCTGCATCGTGCCGAAAAGGGGAATGATGGGAATGTCCTCGAGTCGCTGCAGCCGTTTAGCATCGGTCCAAGGAATTGCATTGGCCGAAAGTAGGTGCCCTTTTTTTGTTTTTAGATCAAGTGGTGATTAATGACCGTCCCAGCCTCGCGTATGCTGAGATGCGGCTCATCCTTGCACGAATCATCTACGACTTTGATCTCAGAATTGCGGACAATAGTACGAATTGGATCGATGCGCAAAAGACGTATACGCTTTGGGACCGGGTACCGCTGAATGTTTACTTGACGCCTGTCAACAGGGGTTGATGTATCCCGACAAGCTTCTATCGATAATTTTGGATATTTCTCCTCCTAATAGGAACTCTCAACAAGGTTTGATGTCGTTGACTGTTATCGGGTTTTGGAGAGAGATCATCGGTGGGGCTCATGTGCAGGTGCGCAACAGTGTGGCACGGGATGGTCGGTTTTTTTATTCGGTGCCGCGTCCCGTGTGGGTGTCACAGCAGGGCAGGGCAACACACCATTGTCCAGTCCCGATAATTACTCAGGATGAGACTTTACCTGGATGAGGTCGGTAGTTAATGGCGATCTTCACTCTTCTCGTCGTTGGACCTTTCCGTTTCTTGGGCATCGTGACATCCGAGCATTGAACTGGCTTTCACCTCTCTCACCACTACGAAGTTCAAAGCACCTCGAAACACAACATCGAAATCACACCACACACCACATCTCCCCAAACAATCCATTGAATCTACCAATCGAGAAGGGTATCATATCTCTCCTCATCCATTCACCAACACCACCCAACTCAATTAACAAACCCTATCACACCCCCCCTCCACAACCTCACTCATATCCAGATACACGGTCGAATACACGGTGCTCGTACTAGCAAAGAACCCGCCCTTTGTCTCAAACTTTTCAGGTGCAGCCGTGATTTTCGGAGAAGAAGGCGCATGCGGAACGCTGCTCAACGTCACTGGAGAACCGTAGCCTGAAGGGCCCCAGCCAATCGTGTCAGGACAGACGCCTTGGGAAACAGTTACGACGTGGGTCACAACGGCAGGGCCACGACCACCCGCTGTGATGGAGGCAGTGCCGTTGATGAACGACGATGAAGAAAGGGTGGTGCTCACCGTGACGGTAACGGTAGCTGCTGCTGCTGCGGAGGGGCAGATTGGCTCGGGAGTGGGCTCGGGGTCGGAGCAGGACGGGCCGGAGATGTAGAACTTGGGGGTTTGGGCGTAGATTACGTAGACGTTTGTGCCGTTTATTGCGTTGCTGGCATGTCGTTAGAGAATTTTGGGATGGCGTGGAGGAGAGGATGGGGCGTGGGAGAGGGGAAGATGGCGGTGAGAGATGAAGGGATGAAGGGATGAGAGGGAAAGGGGGGCTGTACAATTGGTAACCATAAGAGGTATCAACCCCGCAAGGCAGCTTGACCTCGGCCGCACCAGCCGCCGTCTCGAGGTCCAGCGCAAGCGGCGTGTACGAAGGCGGCCAGTTGACAAAGTTGACCAGGTACACGCTGAAGCTGGTCGGGTCCGTGTCGACGGTCGACCAGGTGAGCTCGTACGAGTCGCCCTTGGTCAGGGTCGAGTTGGCCGCCGGGCTGGTGAACTGAATGGCCGAAGCCAGGGGTGCCGCGAGGGCGAGAAGAGACAGGAAATGCATTGTTGGAGACAAACAACTCGGGCAAGCGGATTTGTTTGTAAAAGGAGTGACTGCTGCCGGGTTGTTGCTTTTGTTGGCGGGGTGGGATGAGAGAGATCGGGGAAAAAAAAAAGAGAGGGAAGGTCCTTTGGTTTTGTAACATCCAATGCAAGGCAAAACAAATTCCCCTTCACCCTGAACGGACCGTGGTGGTGGCCCCTGCCTGTCTCCGGGGACGCAAGTTGAGCGGCGGAGCGGCGCCCAGACAGCCGGGCCGCAATTGATGGAAGCCTGGGGGGAACGGTGGACTCTGGAGTTTTGGGGGTTGGCCTAATAAGACTAGCAATGAGGCAGTGGAGATGCTGTGGATTCGCATCGACGGGGTTACTGTGTCATCGCTCGCCTTTGCCACGGCGACAAGGTCCATTTTGGGGCCGTGTTCCGATCCCAATCGGCTTCCTCCTCTGCGATGCTGCCATTGCCAGACGCCAGACGCTGGTCTGGGAGTGGTATTCTTGGTGACACAAAGATGCAGCGTCATCCGGGGCTGAGTCCGGTGTTCATCGGTTGAACTGAGATGCGCATCTCAGCTTGGCTCGGCTCGGCTTTCTCCGTACGTCGTCTGCAGCATCTGGTGGGAGAGTGGTGGGCGCCGACGAAAACCATGCTTTCTCGCGGCGCAACGCAGCTATCCGTGAAGGATCGCAATCTCGTATTGCTCGCTGAAATTGGACGTTGCGATTTGGCGGTGCGGGCAGGCTACTGGCCTTCTGCGTTGAAACCGCTTGTCAGTTCCCGCACCCCACTCGGCAACGATGCCCGCTTGGCCGCTGCCACAAGGCAATCCTTAGCCCACAAGGTGGATCGCGACCGTGTCGCGAAAAGACGGCGCGTTCTTGTTGCGGAGACCGGCGCTCTAACGGTGAAAAGGCTTCTTGATATCGACGACGACACGAATTCCTGAATGTGTTGTGATGTAGTGCAAAATGTGGGAGTGACGTTTGGGTGTTGTTGGAAAGCTCGGCATTCACAGCAAAAGGATCCCAGGATACGAATCCTGCATTGCGCTAATTTTTGAGCCTCTTCAACGTCAATTGCTGTTTCAATGCTCTGATTAAGGGAGCGAAGACAATCTCCCTGATGGGTATCTTTGGATTGTACAAACACGCGACCAACCCTCCACAAACTGTCATCGCTGTAACTCACAAAATGATTCGCCACTTGGCCTGCTCGTGTCTCCACTTGGCGCCGAAGGGGATCAACAGGGCCATGCCAATGGCGATAACAGCGACAAAGATGCCCGCTTGGGCGCCGAAGCAGTCGACATACCCGACCTCCGTGACCCACGGGACGATTCCGTAGAGGAAGCCGAATGCGACAATGTTCTTGGTCCCTACGAACTAGTCAGCAAGGTAACTCTTCGGCTTCACTTCACTTACCGTTGACCAACATGAGCGCATCGCTATTGACGGGCAGGACGCAATCGGAAACGTAAGCCATGGTAATTGTTGGCACCGCAGTCAGCGCAAACGAGACCATGCCATATCCGAAGAACAAGCTTGTCCAGTGCAGCGTTCGCTCGACACCGTAGCCAAACAGCACGCACCCGGCGCCAGTGATGAGCAACGGCAAGATGCACAGGTACAACCGATTCTCAGGCTCGAAAATTCCCTTGTTACGTCGCGCCCGCCAATCGCAAAACACGTCGACAAGCCATCCACCAGCATAACTACCAGCAACGTTTCCAATAAACCCGGGAATGTTGATCAGCCCGTTGATCATCGGGGACCAACTATAAGGCGGCGCTTGGAGCACAAACGGGTTGAGAATGTTCACCGACACGGTGAGAACCAAGCTGACGGCATAACCCAGGAACGAGTAGATGACGCAGGGGTAGACGAACATCGGAAGCGGCCGGACGAACATGATGAACAGGTTTGTGTCTGGTGGGAGGCCACACCAGAGACTGAGCTCCTGAACCCACGTCTTCTTGGGGACGGTGGCCATCGACGTGACAGGCGCGGCTTCGGCATCGCTCTTGTCACCCGCCGGCTCCTCCGACTTGACGACCTCTTCCCTCGAAGAATTGGATGTTGACGCGACAACGTTCTGGTTCTCGTCGCGGAAGTATCGCGTCTCGGGAACGAACAGCAAGACCGTGATGAAGTTGATACCCGTCAAGATGACGGCGATCCATTTGTGCCAGCGCCAACTGAGGCCGGTGACGATGAACCCGCAGATGAGAGGACCCAGGGTGTTACCTCCAGAGATAAAGTTCATGTACAGTCCCATCTTGGCGCCGCGCTCATGCAGGAAATAGAGGTCGTTGACGATGCTGGCACCGAGGGCCTCGGTCGAAGAGCCGGCAAAGGCCGCGATGATGTTGGACCAAAGCAACGAGTTGAAAGAATTGGCGACGGCGCCCCAGATGAAGCATGCGCACAGCAATCCCGACGCGAAGACGAAGACTGGACGCTTGCCGAAATAGTTGGCCAAAGGGACCCAAAAGAAGTTGAAGACGCCGAGAACGAGAATCGGCCAGAGCAAGAGGTCACTGGTCTCTGCCATGGTCTTGTCGAACTCGAGCGAGAGGATGTAGAAGGCCGGCGCTAAACCACCGATGCCATAGTTGGTGAGAAAGGTGAATGCGCAGACGGAAAGAAAAGCAACATGCTTCTTCCATGTTGGCCATCGAAGAGGGTCATTGGGATCGGTATCGGATGGACGAGGCACGAGGACCAGCGAAGAGTCGTCATCGCCAGCCTTGCGGAGCTGGACGGTGCCCTCTGACCTGTCCAGGTCGTGAAGGTTGTGGAGACGCATTGTTGCTGAAGCCGGAAAGCCTGGGCAGGGGTTGCAACTGCTTGGGGACTACCCAAAATCAAAAACACCGCCAAGTGGCGGGATGCAGCAAGTATTTGAGCGAAGAAAAAGAATGCAACGCTTCATGTTTATTCATTCACCAGATGCGCCGCCGGAGGTCCGTCGCGCCTGGTCGCCAGCCAGACGCGAGAAACACCACCAAATGGGCAAGCCGGTGTCGGCAGATGCAACGGCGGCTTGAGACGGACATGGATTCGGCACACCGCTTGGACGCCGCGATATCTCTGTTTGGGTTGCGCTGGGGGGGAAGAAATGTGCTATGGCCGCTGTGGCGTACCTTTGCACCGTTGCACAACCATGGTCGCATGTTCCACTTACATGACGGAAACAGACGCGCACCCAGAGGCTGTTGATCGTTGTCTTGATAGGTGTTTAGCCTTCGTGAGGCTGAGCTGAAGGTGGATTAGTTTGTTTGCTTCAGCACATGTCTGCTTCGTGGCGTCCTGCCTCGAGTACCAGGGCTCATGTGACGTTCCGGTCATTTTCGATCCATGTTGATCGCATGCCGCGCATTGCCGGCGACTTTCTTTCCAGATTGTGGTTCTTCCTTTGCAAGTGTTGTTGGTTTTTAGCCGGCAAGTTGACGACCAAAATCGGCACACTGAATGAACCCAGCTGATGTTAGAGGGCTCCAAGTGGCCTGGACGGGTACTGCAAATTCCAGTCAGCGACAATAAAAAACCCCCAATGCCTTTTCAACAGCATTTTAGGCATTCAAGTATCGGATGATCCATTTGAATCCTGGATTCACTCCTTTCCAGTAGATGAACATCCCTTCGACTTTTTGTGTGTGTTTACTTTGTCAAGAACTTGGTCCGGTCGGCGGCTCTGGCCCTGGTGGGTGAACGAGATCACTCTGATCGAGGGGTAACAGGGGTCTCTCGGTACTATAACGCTTATTGGCCAATCAAGGGAATGTGGGCCGGCGCGATAACACGCCGCAAGGCTGAAATGGAGGGGTAGCTTCGAAATTTCGTCGTCGCCGACCACGAGTAACCGGCCCGCCACAGAAGAGTCACTCGCCGGTGTGATCTCTCTCTCGAATTGCAACCACGTATCGAGCAGTTGCATAATACACCATCTCTACAAAAGCCCGACCGGCATAGAATATCCTTTTAATCGATACCATAGCGATTGCGCGACCCTCGCGATGGCGAGCGAGGATGTTGACGATGCGAAGCTCCAAGTCCTGAAGGAAGCGCTCTACGAGGAATCCCGTCAGAATGGCACCGAAGCCCGCCCTTTTACCCAACAAGACCTGCTCGACTTGAGCATAATTCCTAGAGATGACCCGATTTTACTTCTCCGGGTCATCCAGGCCCTGACCAACGAGCGGCTCTTTGTTGCCGTCAGCACACAAACCACCGAGCTTGCATGGAGATGGCGAAGCCGAGAAGATGCCAAGAAGTTTGTTTAACCAAATTATGTTCCAAAGACGCGAGCTGACCTGCCTTCCTTCCCGCAGGTACCTCTCCCTCCCGAACGAGGAGACCGTCATGGTCTACGCCGTCATCGACGAGGCCGGCGCCGACGGCATCTGGAACCGCACGATCAAGAACAAGCTCAAGATCCACGAAAATGTCCTCAAGACGTGCATCAAAGTCCTCGAGGGCAAAGGGTACATTGCTAGCATGAAAAATGTCGAGCACCCGAACAAGAAGATGTACATCAAGGCCAACTTGAGGCCCTCTGATCGTGCGACGGGAGGCCCGTGGTTTACCGATGGAGAGATGGATACACCCTTCATTGCTGCGCTGGAGGAGCTCGTGTTTGATTACATTAAGCAACACAGCGCATACCTCAGCTCGCATGTAGCCCAGAGACCTAACGTTCCCAAGGCTCCCCGAAAGGGCATCATCAAGGGCTCTGCCCCTGATACCGAACTGCTGGCCCGAGGCACCAAGCGTGCGGCGACTGAGATTTCCGGCGACGACGGTACACCGACCCCAGTAACCGCTCCAGCAAAGGCCCTGCCCGAGCGAGCACGTGGCAACAAGGTGTATCTCCCGCTCCCAGCTGGCTACAAGAAATACCCAACCGTTACCGACATCGCCCAGTTCATCCACACATCAGGTGTCACCAATAACACCACCTTGGGTGAGGCTGATATTCAGATGTTGGTTGACATTCTTCATTACGATGGCCTTATTGAGCCTATTCGTGTCAATGGCCGAAGGGGCTACAGGGTGACGCGCGCAGCGAAGCAGGATACCGTTCCATTCGCCAAGCGCCAACAGGAACGAGAAAAAGGTATTGGGCTTGATGCACCGCCCATGGGCGTCGAGGTGCCTAGGAATGGGCTGACCGAGACACCGTGCGGCAAGTGTCCCGTTTTTGAGCTTTGCGAAGAGGGCGGCCCAGTGAGCCCGAGTAACTGCGTCTACTTTCTGGAATGGCTGGATATCGAGGACGCAGCGGCACGGCCAAATGTAGTTGCCGTCGCTTAGTCTGGTTGGTATTATGGGAAACTGCGTCATTTCAAGGCGTTTGGGTGAGGAGGGGTGTTGGGTCAACGGGGTATTAACGTTTCTGTCCATAGTGCATGGTCGGCGTTCAACGGGTGATGAAGGGGGGATCGGATAGCATCGAGTATCTGGGGAACAGTCAAGCCATCGTAGATCTTGGTGATCCGAATAGAGAACTGTCCCACCCCTTTGCATGTGTCCGGTGTTATCTACAATTCACAAGCATTCTGTTTGGTAATGGGTAGCAGAACAGGGCGGACTATGGCGATTGAGATTGTTTCAGTGCCGTTTGATTCCTCAGAGTAGACACCTATCAACCTAACTGAGTCCGGATGTTTGCGCACTTCGCTTCAGTATCAAGTACATGCTCTCCAAGACGCGTCTTCGACAGCTTAGAGGGCGCCAGAGTCGACGATGGTGGGCTTCTTCCCATACTTGATCGCACCGCTGCCGGAGCCAGTAGCCTCGAGAGCCTTGACGACCAAGAGGGACTCGTCGTCGGCAACCTCGCCGAAGACGACGTGGCGGCCATCAAGCCAGCTGGTCTTAACAGTGGTGACGAAGAACTGGGAGCCGTTGCTGAACAAAAAGCTTTAGCTCGTGAACCTTGAGCAACGATATCGTGCCACTTACGTGTTGGGGCCGGCGTTGGCCATGGAGAGGAGACCGGGGCGAGTGTGCTTCTTCTGGAAGTTCTCATCGGCGAACTTCTCGCCATAGATGGACTTGCCGCCGGTACCCTACTTCGGTTAGTCCAACGCTGATCAACCATACGATGGTATTGGGGGTTTGCTCACGTTGCCACGGGTGAAGTCACCACCCTGAAGCATGAACTCGGGGATGATGCGGTGGAAGGCCGAGCCCTTGTAGCCGAAACCGTTCTGGCCGGTGCAAAGCTCACGGAAGTTACGGGTGGTCTTGGGGACGACGTCGTCGTAGAGGTTGAAGTTGATGCGGCCCTTCTGGACTGTTGATGTGATTAGCTCAAGCTTGCTTCGACAAGGCGATGTGGTAATGTATTGCGGGATGCGAATATTTCCATGCTAGCACAAAGCTGGAGCTCTGGCCAGGAGGCTACCCCGCGACGTGCCAGGTACCATTGAGACGTGTGATGGACATGGGACGTCCGGCCATCTTTTGTGGACACGAGGCCGCATAATTGAGAACAACGAAGATATTAGCACTTACCCTTCACCTCCCTGGTAGGGTTGCTGTTGGCATCGAGAACGGGGCCTTCCCACTCAACGTCGAAGAAACTGTTGATGTAGCTGTCAGTGTCGTCACAATGTGATCCCACGAGGACAGGTTGACTTACACCTGGCCAGACATGTTGCTGGATGATGCAGAGAAGGCTCGCACAGAGAATCTGATGGTGGGTTGAAGAGATGATGCACGGGCAGCAGAGAAGGGAGTAGTTGAAAGATTGTGGAAGAGGGAAGAGGGTCGAGGGAGAGCAGAACAATGGCGGGGTAGGAGGGGTCGAAACATTTTCCGTTCTGGAGGGGAGCAGTTAGCGCTTGGGCTCTGACCAATCAATGCACACCTCTCCTGTGAGTGTTTGGGGGGTGCTTCACGTGAGAATGGAGGGGCACTGGTGTGGGCCGGCGGGGGTTCAGCTGGTTGCTCAGCACTAACGGCTCGCCCCTTTTCTGGCCTAGCGCTGCCGAAGGCCAGCCAAGGTTGAAGCTTCAAGCCGCCCGTGTTGACGACAACTCTCGCCAGCATTAGACAACCAAGTCCAGAGCTGCGGCAGTGTTGCCACGGCACTGAAATCCTGGCTGCAATCTGTAGTTGGAGTTGGTGTTTGGATGAGCGAGTTGCCAGATCGACCTGCCCGACTGCTAGAGCCAAGTGCCAACGACATGAAGGTGCCTTGCTTGCATCTGCTGCTTGCGTACGAGATGCGGGACATAATCTGAGAGCCAATTGGAACCAATTGGGAGGCGCAGCTCAAATTCCACTCTGCAGTCGTCTTTAGGAGCCATTCGTCTCAACCCCACTCGCCACCTCACCGGCCATTGACGGCATCGGCGAGGCCCAGTCCAGTGCTGACCGGACGGCCTGAGTCGGGGGTGGCTGAGCCGATGAGACGATGGTTGTCTACTGACAAGTGGCTCCGACATGCTCGCTTGCCATAAAGCTTGCAGACGATGCTTGCTGAACCGAGTTGCCAGCGGCAGCTGGGCAAAGAGCTGTAATCGGGACTGAGGCGACCAGGCATGCTCGGGGTTGCTCGATACTCGGAAGGATCTCGAGACAGACAACCTTGAAATCGGGAGGAGGCCTTTGTAACAAGAAAAAACCCAACGCACCTTTTAGGCGAAGCCTCGACAATTATAGACAGGTAGATTTATAGTACAAGCTCAAGGTACACAACAAATCGAACGGCGATGGCGGTGGACGGAATGAGAGTTGGTCGAGCCTAGAATTTTTACGTCTCTTTGCCCCTGCCATGAGGTCGACCGGGGCACAGGCCAGCACTACCGATTAGGCGCGGAGCGCCTTGACGCCTCAGGCCACAGCGTTCTTTGGTCAACGCGACTGATTCATGACGCAAGAATTGCATTTTGAGATGCAAACAAATCCAATCCTGTTTACTCTCTGGTCAGACTTGATGGTCCAGACGATGTAACTTACCTACAGCGTATTGGCAGGTGATGGTGGACTCCTAGCAGGCACGAAGCACGAGCGACTGAATCCACGTGACCCGGAGCGACCCCGCCAGGGCCCGCCAGTCCGCCGTCAGCAACGCGCTTTGACCAGTTGGGCTTCCGAGAAACGGCAAGGTGTCAAGCAAAAGGGGCTTTGTTCCATCCTCAGCACCTTCAAAACAAGCACTTTCTAATCGCAACCCGCTCTACTCACAGGGGCTTCCCTTGTCCTACTTCTCACAAGCCCTAGTTACTCGCAGCCTACACCATGGATTTCGGCAACCTGAAAGAAGCGGTGGCGGGGCTGACACTTTACGATCTCAAAGCCGGCGTGCGAAAGGTCCAAAATGGTGCGCTCCTACGTGTCTTGAGATCGCAATCAGGGGTACTAACCGGCATGCGACAGCCGTAATGAACTTTACCGAGATGGAGTCGAAGGTGCGCGAGGCTACGAATAACGAGCCATGGGGAGCATCGTCAACCCAGATGCAGGAGATCGCCGACGGCACCTTCAACTAGTATGCTTGCGGCGCAAAAAGGTTTCCACGAGACCCGTGACTGACCACGTTGCTACCAGCCAAACCCTCAACGAGATCATGCCGATGATCTATCGTCGCTTTACCGAGAAATCCGCCGAGGAATGGAGGCAGATTTACAAGGCGCTGCAGCTGCTCGAGTACCTCATCAAGCATGGATCCGAACGCGTTATCGATGATGCCCGATCCCACTTGACCTTGCTCAAGATGCTCCGCCAATTTCACTATATCGATCCGAACGGAAAGGACCAGGGTGTAAACGTCAGACACCGTGCCAAGGAGCTTGCCGAGCTTCTGGGTGACGTCGAACGGATCCGCGCCGAGCGCAAGAAGGCGAGGGCAAACAAGCAGAAGTACACGGGTGTTGAAGGTGGTGCGGGCTTCGGCGGCGGCAGTTCCAGTCGATATGGAGGATTCGGAAGTGATACTGGAAGATTCGGCGGCAGCGGAGGCGGCGGTGGCGGCGGTAGCAGCTCGACATATGGCGGTTATTCTGGCGGTGTGTACGGGGATGGCGGCGGTTTTGGTGGACAATCCGACGATTACCGAAGCACGCAGGCGCGGAACGAGAAATTTGAGGAGTATGATGAGTTTGACGAGGGGGATCGTCCCACACCCGCACCCGCCAAGGTTACACGGAACACGGCAGAGAGGGTAGGCGTAAAGAAGACGACTGAGCCTGCTAAGAAGAAGGAGCCCGAGGTCGACTTGTTCAGCTTCGATGACCCCGTTCCGTCCGCTTCGACCGCGCCCCTCGCGGCCCCGTCTGGCGGTGCCGGACCGGCGTCATTGGGCGGCGCCGCTAACGACGACGACGAATTTGACGACTTCCAGTCAGCAGCACCGGCCGCGCCTACGTCACAGGCCTCCTTTGGGGGTTCTCTCCCGCCTCCCATTTCATCCACCACAAGCAATACTCAATTTGCCGCCCCGAAGCCGGTCTCGGCGCCACAGCAAGCAAACCTCAGTGGCATGGTGGCCCTCTCGTCCATCTCGCCCCCTCCCAGCTCTACGGCAAGCCCCGCCGCAAACTTTTCATCATTCTCGACCCCAATGGGCGCCATGTCCGCGATGAACACGCAACCACTCAAACCAGCGGGATTCCAGGCCGCAACACCGAATTACTTTTCGTCCGTGTCGCAGCTAGCTGCAGTCTCGCCTGCCGGCCCGAAACCCGGTGTGTCGGCAGGAGCCAAGCCTGCGGCTGGTGGCGACGCATTCGGTGCGCTCTGGTCCCAGGCCAGTGCCAGTGCCGGCATCAAGAAAACCACACCGACAGGCAGCGGCCCCACCATTGGGCAACTGGCCAAGGAGAAGAGCAGCGCCGGGATCTGGGGGAACGCTGCCCCTGCCAAGCCAGCAGGTTCAGGGGCGGGGAGCAACCAGTTCGACGGCTTGTTGTAAATATTCGGAGACAGGGTCGGTATCGTGGCAGCAGGGCAATGAGTGATGAGTTGGCGGATGAGTCCTTGGGATCTTTGTTGGTGTTTTAGAATGGCATGCAGGAGTCAGGCGCATGAAAACAAATGAGCAAGCGTGTCCTAGTGTGTCTGCTGCATCTCACTGTGTTACGCTGGATCCAGTTTTTGTGTGTGCAGTTGTCAAGTGTAGTCCAACTCAGCCCGTAGCACCTTCCTCGTCCCAACTGATAAGAAGTCCGATGATTGCTAGGCAGATATTTGGCCTTGCTGCAGTCATGGACACAAAGACCAAATGCAAGGTGACACGGTCGTCAACTGTTCAACCTAACAAGACATGTTTGCTGGTTTCATATGCCTGAGTAGCTGCCCAGATGGTTATCCTTCAGCCCATCCCGTCTTTCTTTGGACCGCCAAGGTTGATGTTAGTCATAGTCATCTCAATCCAACCAACTTCTCCCTGGAGCTGTGCCTGGAACGCTTATGCATGCCTATAACTGCTCTTACTCCCAAACACAACCTGTTTGCGCCATCGCACGCTTCTGGGGAGTTGCCCCAACCATGAAACCAACCAGAGGTCGTTGTTTGGTCCAGCAGCGTCAGCATACTCCCAGAGAGGCTCTTGCTTATCGATATCATCCAGTTTCTGTTTCCCTTGTTCAGCACATGGAAGTAGCAAGCACCTAGCCACCCTTTCCCCCACTCATACATTCGTTTTCCTGAGTCACACAACGCAAAATACGCTTTTCGCCAGCCAGGGAAGGAGTCCTGGAGTTACACTCGTTGACTTTCTTTCTCTTCTAGCCCTGGGTGGCTCACACTCACCCAAAATTCCTTGTTCTCCCCCTTTGAGCCACCGACTACCTTCTCAAATCCCCAACCTACATCAGATCCTAATACCGACAAGTCCCAGTACATATTGTATTGTACAACACGAACCGACCATCAGATGCCCACAACCACTTGACAGAATGCCTCCGAAACCCACAGGCATCTTCGCGCCCATATTCTTATTCACCCGCGCATGCAACATCCTGATCCTCATCGCTCAAGCTGCCCTCATCGGCCAGTGCCTCGCCCTCGCGCCCCACGACGACCATATGACCCAAAGAAACATGATTGGCATGCTCGTTCTGGTACTTGTCTCCCTCTTCATGTCCCCTACCAAACTAACATGTCGATAAATAGACAAACACCGCCCTCGTCTGGTCCATCGTGTCTTGGAGCGGATACAGCAGGCGATACATTGCCTACACGGTCACCTGGGCGGTCGACTTTGTGTTCCTCGCGGGGTTTCTGGCCGCCTCGGTGGTTCTTGCCGCCGTGTTATCATCGGGGATATGCGCCGATTTGTCCAAAGACGGCCAAGCATCGTGCCAGCGGCACTCAGTCATCTGGTCGTTGCTGATGATTTCGTGCGGGGTGTTTGCCATCAGCGGGCTTTGTGTCGCTTGCGTGGACTGCGAAGGTCGATCGCGGAAGAAGCAACGCAAGGCGGACAGACGAAAAAGTCGTGGGGTAGGCGACAGAAGCCGGGATCCGGCTCGTAGTGAGGTCTTTGCACCAGCTCCGTCATCACGCCCGCCACGATGGCAGACGGAGTTGATTGTGTTGCCTGAGGCGGACGAGTCTGCCCGAGGCTCGTGGACGAGTTGGGCCAGGGGGAATCACGGGAATAAAAGGGTGGAGGCACCAAATCGGGAGCTCGACACAATCTCCCCTCAGTTCCTGGGGCCGCCTGCTACACCACTGGATCCGTCTCCTTATTCGTCGAGACGATTTAAGAGGGAGAGTGGTAGAGCACCGCCACCTCCGCTTCGTTCGAGGAGGTTACACCCGGATGTGTCGACAGATAGTGCATCTCGCCGGGAGGAACCACTCTCCGTCTCTCAATTGTCTTCTTTGGGAGGTCCTGTCGACGATATAAGACCAGTTGGCGAAAGACGAGGTACCGGAAAGACTTCCAAGTGGGTAAAGCACATTGGAAACACCTCTCCTGTTGCCAGTGGTAGTGTCGAAGGCTGGCCGCAACAAGATCCACCTGTGATACCAAGTCCGCTGTTCCTTGGGAGGGCTTTGAACAGAAATACCGACAGGGAAGATAGAAGCCGCGGCCAAACCAAGGGCTTGACAGCCACCGCAGCACCCCCCCGATCGCAGACCGCCCACCTCCAGCCACCCGCGCCTCCTCAGCAACGACAAAGCGTCCTGGCGCGATACAGTCCATCCCTCTACGAGACCGAGCGTCCCTCCACCTCAGATGGCGGATCCTCAAAGCAGGATAATGGGAAAAAGGTCGACAAGGGTAAAGGGGTCGACCGATCTGAAGGGTACGAAGCCGGGTTCACCGAAGACAGACTTCGGGAGCTGACGAATCTTGACGATTTGCTCGACAGCACGCCCATCATCACATCGCCACGAATCCGACCCTATGGCATAGCCATGAATAGTGATAGCACACGTTTATCGACGGCAAACCACAGCGTTAGCAGGGCAAACGGTAATGGTGTCCCCAGTACGTCAGTGAAAGACACCCAAGCGGCAGGCGAGTGGGACTATATCAGAGCCGTAGTCCGAAGCCGAGCAACGAATCGACCGGCCTCAACCCGCCCTGCCGAGGCCAAGGGTTCGTTCGACCCTTATAATTTTCTATAATGCCGAAATTGTGTTGGCGTTCGAGGAGTGAAGACCAAGGCATCGATGCCCTGTGTTGGCGCGAGTAGTAAGGCGGAACCACAACATCCCATACCCCTCAAGAGCTGTATCCCGACGAGAATTTGGTCCTGTATCTAAACCAACAAGCTCACCGTCCCAAGACTCTTAAAACAGGACGCATAATCCCACTTGTCATAATTGGCCTCAATCTCAGCCCGATGCGCCCACACATGCTCCATGATAGCCAACGCCTTGGCCATGGCACCAAGCGTTGTCAACGGCCCCATAGACGCCACCAAATCGCGGAAAGTCTGCTCCTCTTCCGGCGCAGCCATACACCCCGTAATCGTCATGGGCCACACCAGCGGCCGCAGACACCCCGGCGACGCAAGACCCAGCAACATCGTGATCGTTGCCGCAACAGACGACCGAATCTCTTGACTAGCAGGCTGCCACCCCGACACAACAACATGTAAATACGTCAACACAGCCTGCGCCCAGATCTTGGTCGTCGTAGTCGTCACTTCTGCAATCCGCGGACTACTCAGCCCACCCATATGCGAAAGCGCCTCAAGAAGCGGGAGCTGTGGTCCCGTGGGTTCAGTATCAGGCATCATATCCAGCGTAGCCATATTGACACGCAGATTACACTCAATTGCCGTGGCCCTTGCAAGGAGCTGCGCAACGGAGAACGAGCCGTTCCGTTTCTGCTCCTTTTTCCATGCGTCCAGCGATGCGATCTCCCCGACTGCGATGAAGACCCAGTTGTGGATCCCGGTAAACTCACGCAGATTAATATGCGGGAGGACGTATTCCTTTTCCGAATCGGGGAGGAGTTGCCTGGTTTGGTGGTCTGGTTCGGCGAGTAAGTGGGCGTGGTATTGCTGGAGGCGCGGGACCGTTTCGAGGGACGTGGCGGCGAGCGCGTCGAAGCAGAGCAGAAAGGCGGTGGAAAAGCGGAGGGAGGCTTGTTCGGCGGACCAGGGGTGGGATTTGGGCGTGTAGCAAAAGGGGCGGGTGCCGAGTTGGATGAGGAGGGAGGTGAAGCAGATTTGGCCATTGTTGTTTGGGTCTGCCGAGGTGGTCATGATGAGGGTGAAAAGCTCGGCTGCCGCGTCGAGGTGCATGGTCCAGTTGCCGGTGTTGGCTACGGCGATTTCGAACGTTAGGAGCTGGATGATGCTTGCCATGACTCGGTTGGTCTCGGCCAGGTAGCCGCGCACGCCGCGGGCGACGATGCGTTGCATTTCGGTTTGGAGTTCGGTCAGGGCAATGTTTTGCTGCCGTTGGAGTTCGTCCCAGTTGTGTGTTTGGCAGGGGGATGCGCCACATGCGGGATCGTTGGTGTGGTTCATGACGACGTTGAAGAAGTACGAGGCTAGGCTTAGGGCTGTGTGGAGGAGGGCCTTGTTTCGGGAGAAGAGGACGAGGAGCCAGCCGCGTCCCGAGTCCAGGAGACGGGGCCGGTAGAAGGGGAAGAGGAAGGGGAAAACGTAATCCAGGTAGAGCGTTATCATGTTGAGTTCTCTCTCGTTGATGTCCATTGGGTTGTCGGATGAGCTGCTGCTGCTGCTGCTGGAGGTGAGGACCGAGAGGAGGGAGTGGGGTGAGTGGTCCTCTGGCGGGACGCTGGGCTCCGACCTTGCGCCGCCGTTTGGTCTTGTTGCTGATGATTCAGGAGATGCCGACGACTCGGGAGGCGTGAACTGCGGGTTGCTGCTGCTCCCGGGGTCGCTGTCATCGTGGTGGTCGACGACATCGAGGGACCCCAGGCTTTGTTCCAGCGACTGTAGATACTTGCGTTCTCGTCGCTGGCCGCCCTTTCGCTTGATCTCGAGCTTGAACCATTCTGCCTTTTCTTTTTGCTTGTCGCCGCCATCCATCCACTCGGGCTTCTGGTCGCCGTACAAGCAGTCGATTTCCAGCGAGCCGCATGCCCCGCACACCGGCCGCACTTCATCGCATTTTTTGCGACGGAGCCGGCACGTCCAGCAGCCGTCTGAACTTCGCGATTTGCTCGCCATGGCGCTTGTCAGTGGCCCTCCAATCTTTGCACCAGTGTTAATCGGCACTAAAAGTAAAAATGGCGATAGCTTCCAGGGTTGTTCACGCCAGTTGCCTGCCGCCTGCATCCCCCGCACAAAACCAACCTTGATGACCTCTTGGCATTTGTCAGCAACCTTCACCCATCTTCCAACAGCTCGGCTCGCACATTCCAAGACGACTATTCCGACAACGAATACCATTAGTGCTATTCGATACGTGCTGTATGTAACAAGTTCCCAAGACCCTTCGTCCAGCCTCTCCCCTGACCGCTCAGCCTTATGCACCGGCATGGTGGCCGTGTGTCTCTTCCTTCTTATCATCCTTCCCAGGATGCAAGTCCCGCTGAAAGAAAAAGTAACCCAAACATGACCCAACCAGGATCGCGAGAATGATCCAACCATTGAACGACATAGCAAGCAGCATCAGGAGGTATGCGATCCCGAGCTGGCCGGCGAAAGCAATGGTCCGTACGAGCTGCTGCCCGCAGTTCTGGCGGATGACCTTGCCTACATTCTTCTTCTTGATGTGTCGGTCGTAGTGCTTGCCCAAGAGGCGGAAGAGTTCGAGGAAGATGGGGAGAAAAGCGATAGCGATGCAGACCCCGATGAACATCTTGTTCGACTTGATGTGCTACTCGTCCGACAAGAGACACGTGCCCTTCGTATCGAAATGCAAGAGCATCTGCCAGCCTGATGTTAATGCAAGCGGTGTACGTTTCTTGATGGCGTTACCAACTTTGGGGCGGCACTCGGGTCTAAAAAGTGCAGTCGCATTCTTGTCATCGCCGTCGGCCCTGCGTACAAGCTGGTTTTGCGCATGGGCTCCGAAGGCTTCCATTGAAGGACCGAGGACGATTTGCACGGGCCGATATTGCCATGATCGCGTTGTCTGGTCCGTCGGCAAGGGCAGCATTGCTGAGTTGAGGGACGTATTTGGGGTTGGTTTGAGCTAGAAATGTGACCGAGGCCGTCCGAGTCGATGCAGAACACGGTAGAGGTGGAGGGGGCTGAATGTAAGTGAGCGTGGTGATGTGCCGACGACAGGCTACAGACTTGGGATAGATGCGCGCCGTGGCTTCGGAAACGGTGGGAATAACTTGTCCATGCGCAGACTCCTGCTCAGAAGCTGCGACCGACGTGGCCAACATGGAAGGTTCACCCATTGCAGGTGCCCGAGTTCCACGCCTGGGAAACAGCCACAGAGCCGCTCTTGCAGATATGCGGACAAGGAAGATGTAATATCCAGATTGTTTCTCACACGACATACCTAAACCAGCCCTGTCAGTGTCCACAAACGCCAGACCCGATTTGCCTCATCATAAAACAAGATCATTCACGTATAGTCAAGCCAAGTTGTCTCCAATCAAGCCTTATTGGCAGTCTCCCTCTGAGCCCTCAGATCTGCAGCCTGGAATGCCCACAGTTCACGAGGCTGGCCTGCAGCATCGCAAGAGGCAAACTTCCACCAGCCAGAGTGCCATGCGCCAGCAAGGTTGATCAACCCCCACTTGATCGGGGCGGGCATAGGGGGCCAGTTGGCCCAGAGCCCGTCCTCGATGGTGCGGTCCAGGTTGAGCAGGAAGAATGGCACAACGTCCAAAACACCAGCTTTGGTGACGGTAGCCTTGCCCCACGCCTTGAAGGTGGCCGAAGCAGCGGCCTCCTCGGGCGTTCCTGCCTTGGGGGCCTTGGGGTGGTCGGCAAATTTCGCAATGGTCGAGATCTCGCTATGGAAGTGGTTCTTGAAGGGCTCCTGGAACTTCTTCATAATCCCAACAAGCTCCTCGCCTGAGAAATCAGCCGGCGACTTCAGTCCACTGAGATACTTCTCAAACTCCGCCAGACCACCGAGGAAGGAATCTGTAGCCCAACGTCAGCACAACGCAAACCGTCATGCGATCTCCGAATTCCTACCATGTTCCTTATGCGTCTCCTCAAAAATGTTCTTGTCCTCCAGCAAGTCCTCAATCTTGGTGAAGAGGGTCTGTTCCTCATCGTCGTGGTGAGACTTGACAAACTTGTACCAGGTCAGGGCATACCCGACAAAGTCGGCCTTGTCCGAGTCGGCAACGATGGGAGCTTGGTGGTAGATGGAATTGTAACCGCGGAGGATCGAGTTATGGAGAAGTGCCATGTGCGTAGCGCCCGCAGTGAAGATATCGGTCTAGAGACATCGTGTTATTCCCGGCTCGGCGATGTTGTCAGTGGGGGTTTATTGAGGTACCTTCTTGGTCTGGAACTGTGGAGTCGCGATCAGGTCCATGGGACCGTCGGCCCATTGCTTAGTGGGTGCGTAGCTGACCATGTTGTAGGGTGCGCGGCTCAGCAGAAAGCCAATGATCATGAAAGGGATGGAGAGGAAAATCGTCGTCCTTGGGCCGGCCATCTTGAAAGGGGAGCAAGCAACAGTCGTACGATCACTGTGGCAGCTGTCGATGTTGCGAGCAACCTCAAAGCTCCAGGGAGCTGATTAAAAGGGGGAAGGTCATTGGTTGAAAATGGGTTACTAAGCGGTCCGTCTCAGGTTGCCCCACATCGGAGTTGGTCTGGCAGTCGGGGCTCGGAACTCGGACATCTTGGCACGGGGTTCTTGTCTTCAGCAGCGCCAAGCCTGTTCAAGGCGAGCTTAGAACTGTTCTACGCGTGGGCTCAAAATTCTTAGACTGTCGCATTTACTCTATAAGTATAGAGGGACGTGTCCCTCGGAATTGTGTGGGCCGAGCCCAGCCTCCATTGTCCCTTCCCAACCGAAGATTTGGGGTAGTGGGGCCTGCTGAAGAACCCCGCAACGCGGGGAACAAACAAACTCCCGTCTCATTCCTCCAGCTTGCCACAAACATATTATCATCACAAACTTCAGCACCGTACACCTTGAACGTTCTGGTTCACTCACGCGGAAACGGACTATGAACTGTCTATCACAGCTTCATCAGCGCCAACCCGCAATTGGAAGGTCCTCCGGATAAGCGTCGGCGAACAGCGGCTTCAAGATGAACTACCGCGTCGAACGACTTTCTTACCCGTCGTCCCCACCCGACCCGATGCGTGAGTCACGCCGAAACAACCATACTTTAGCGGGCCGTTCCTAGGGCGTCGGCACGAACGATAAAATAGAACCCGGCCACTCGAGCCGTCGATACCGCATGGCGATATTGCCAACCCGTCTTGCTGCTATCTTCAACATGGCTTCTGCAAACCCCCGCATCCGCATCCGCGAGGCCACACGGGCCGATGCCGCTATTATGACCGAGATCCAGTTTGCCGCTTTCGGCACGGATGTCATCAACCAGCTCATGTTTCCTACCGTCACGGAAGACGCAAAGAAGAAACACACTGCCAGCGTGCTTGCAGACATGACGCCTGATGGCAAAAAGAGCTCTGAGACCATTCTCATGGTCGCTGAACTTCTCCCGGAGGACGCATCTGTCAACGGTCCAGGCGAGGTCGTGAGTTTTGGCAAGTGGATTTTGAGACGCCAACCTGTGTCTGAGGGCGAGTGGAGCGTCGAAACCCCCGTGACAGCAGAGATGCTGGGCGAGGGAAGCAATGTCGACATGTATGACTGGTTCATTAGCGTGTTACATCAGAGATACAACGGGATTGTCGGGGGAGATGCTCACTTGTGCAAGTATTCCCCAGCGATTTACTTGTGCATCCGCTAACACTTGAGGGAAATACAGACCTCAAAACGCTTGTTTCTGTGCCGAATTGGCAACGGTTGGGCGCAGGATCGGCTCTTGTTCGTTGGGGTAATGAGCTTGCCGACAGTCTCGGGCTTGCGAGTTATCTGGAGGCTTCACCGTACGGATATTCCGTCTATAAGCGTCTCGGCTTCGAAGACGTCGACGTTCTCGACTTTGATATGGCGGGAAGATGGGGCGCTGTGAAGGCCGAGGGTCGGAACTGGGGCGAGAGCAATGCCCTCGAGCTCGGTGGACCACTTCCTGAAGGCTCGATGCGAACAGTCATCATGAAGCGTACGCCGAGCAGTTTTTCGAAGACCTCTCCCTAAACCGGCAACCACAGCTGTAAATACCTCAAGACCAATCATGTTCGACCATCTGCGGTGAGAAGACGCCCCTCGAGCTGCCTTGCAGTGTGGCAGTGCACCCCTTAAGTCGCTCACCTTCCAGAGCCTCTTTGGTTCTCTCCGCCCACATTCAAGATGTAACCACTTGCCTGCGAAAAACAACGCTCAACATATCCGTCCGGCTTCTTGAGGTAATTGAGATATGGAGGTCTCTGGGCTCGCTGTTGGTCTGGCCGCTTTTGCTGGGCAGTCAATCTCTCGGATTCTCAAGCTGAAGGGATTTTTCGATCGCTATAAGGCTGCTCACAGGACGATTCAAAAGCTGGACATCGAGCTTGGATCTCTGCGCTCGGCCTTAGACGATGTTCGAACTATCCTCAATCGTGAAGATGGGCCGCAAGGCATTCTTGTTGATAATGAGGCCCAATTCAACACCCTAAAATCCCGGCTCGAGAATTGCGATCGCGACATCAAAGAGTGGAATGCTGCATCTCAGAATCTCGACCTGAGTGTCTGGAGTCACATGAGACGTTTCGGACAAAAACTGAAATCGCAGCGAGCAAAGACTTGTTCGATGAGATGGTGTCCATGGTTTCGGCTCACAGACAGGCGGTAGAAAACTCTTTGTCACTTATCAACATGTAAGTTCCGGCGGCCTTCCCGGACGAGGGGCCAATGGCTGATGAGTATAGGTCAATGGGCTGTGAAAACTTTGGCTTGACACAGGCTGTCAAAGAACGTGTTGATGACATCCCGGAGATTAAGGCTGTTTCGCTCGCAAGCCTCAAAGCTATTGAGAATATGGCATCCTCCCAGGAAGAAGGCTATGGCAGTTTTATGGACTGCATGTGGAGCTTGCAGCAAAGTGTCTTCTCAATGGCTTCCCAGCTATCATCGTTGTCAGCTGCCCATGAAAAACCCGCGAGTTCATGGATAACAGGCCAAGAATTTCCTGACTGGACGGCACCCGAAAGCACATGTTATCCCCAACGCCCCGCACACTCCACATACTACTCGTGTGGTTTCATGCTGGGAATCGATGAACTTTTCGAAAATGGATGTTGTTTCCTCTGCAACCACACCAACGCGGACTCTGAGGGTCCGGGCTATCTTGACGCCTTTTCATTCGGTCAACATCTGGTTCTGGATCATAACTTTGGCGATTGCGATTTATCTAACCGCTACCATTCGGTCGAAGGCTTTGCAAAGCATATGTCAAGTTACCACAGGACGGTTGGCCTGGACGATAAGATCTGTTGTCGCGAGCTCGGATTGATGGGATTCTCCAGGGAAGCAAGAGGACCGTACCCGCCCGTGGAGCCAGACAGCACTCCGCCTCATAAAGAGGCCCCCGGTTCGATCACAGCACCCGTTATCGCAACACAGCTTTTTCAAGTTCTCGGTGATGCTGGCGTTCTGACTGACGAACAAAAATACAACTGGACATCATCGGGCCGGGAGGCAGACAATCGGGTTTCTTGGGGCTTACAGCCTAGGACCAAGACTCTGTTCTATGGAATCAGATCGTTGGGCTTACGAGTCGATTCCGACCGCAGTCAGGCGAAGGCCTTGTACGACACGGGCTGCTTGCTGGAGAGCATTGTGGTTTCTGGACTCGAAGGAGAGCTGCCTCTGGGTCTAGGAGTACCACCTTGTTTTGCCACCTTGCAACTTGCTGCCAAGCGCCAAGGTCTCATGAACAGCCATCGTTTCTACCAGATGAAAAGTTTCGTAACACAAAAGCCTCCAACCCCAGAGGGTCCCAAAGCCTGCAAGTTGTGCTCTCCGACGGCAAAGCTGTGTATCGGGTTCCGACAGTCATACTTTCTTCTCCGACACTTGTCTTCTGGTCATGGCATCGACGATGACATGGCAAGAGAGTTTTGCGAAGTGGGATTGGGAGTTACCGTTGGCGGAGTATGCCCGCAAGCTTTCCCAAGCATCCTCCCTGGCTCTTCTTGGTCGGATAGAATCGAGCGTTGGATGCTGGGCTGCTTCTTTGGGTCATATAACTTGCGCATCCTGACCTGGTACACCACGGCTTTGCCCAAATGTCCACAACGCGCTATAGGACACTGGGCCGTCGACGTTGTAGACCAATGGGGCGCCTCGTTAGCAAATGACCGACAAGAGGAACCGCCGGCCTCGAGTGACGGTGCGGTAGACGGTCAAAATCGGTCTCATCTTGGAACCAAGCAGTCATGGACGCTCGAGCTTGGCATCAATGACGGGAATGGCAAAATCGCGAAAAGCACTCGCATTTGAAATCGCCCTCCAGCTGCCAGCGCTCTACGCTCAGAGAACCAGGGATCGAAAAAAAAGAAAAAAAGAAACGGTGGCAAAGAATCGGTTCCTGCCGCTAAGACGCATGACGAATGCGATCTCGGTTTGACGTCGACTAGAGACGACCTCAGACGACGGCGAATGCCCTCGGACGACGCCGTTGGTGGGTAATTTCCGATTGAGGCAAGGCATCAATGCTGGTGGTGTTCCGAGACGAACGAGCTGGGCCAAGCTCGCTCTCCACTTCTCTCCGCAGCCCTCCACAGTCTGGGCATGCCCCGGTAAATTGCCCAGGCCACTAGGTTGTAAATAGCCATGCGGCTCATTCACCTCCGAGAATGCCACATTGCTTTAAACCCAGGTAAAACCGCGATTTTAAATCCAACATTTTTCCGTTCCTTTGCTTTTCAGTGGACCGATCGATGGTGTGATTGATTGCCGGTCACTCCTTTTGTTTACTTCCAGGTTTGAAGTCAACACTGTCAAAGAATGGCTGTGGTACCCGCGCCAAGCATGGCGACCAACGCCAAAGACCTCATTGGCTCGCTGCCGCCGCGGAGGTTGACCAAGGAGGAGTTGGCCAAAACGCACAAGGTCCATCTCAAGAAGCAGGACCTGTCGCCGAATACGCCGCGGCCGGTCAAGCAGCCTGTTATGTCGGAGGCGTATCCGGCGTCGACAAAGTCAATCAGGGAGCTTGAGATTGTGAGTCTATGCCGTCTGACTGGGTTCGATCGCTTACACATTTCAGATCCCTCTGTCTGAGCTATGTGTGGAAACACATCACAGGGGCAAAGGCATCATTGTCAAGGTGATCAGCCCGCCTTTTGTTGGTGCTGGTGCAGTCAGTCTTGTTGAGGATGAGTTTGGCAACGCAGACAAGCTAGCCATCTACAACCAGCCTGACTCAGCCATCCTGTCAGGTGTCCCGGAGGGATGTGTGGTTGCTGTCAAGGAGCCATACTACAAACTCAACGGCAACGCCACTGACAATGACTACATGATTTGCGTCGACCACCCATCTGATGTCACACTCTTGCGATTTACGGATCCCATCATCCCAGAGTCATTGAGACTGGGGCCGCTTTTGAAAACGGCCGAAGACTGGAAGAAGGCTGGTGATACGGCCTTTTTGGAAAAGGACTTTCCTACCGCCGTGTTCTGGTACGTTTGCTTCTGACTGATTCACCATACAGGCAGACTAACAGGTGTAGTTACTCTGAGGCTCTTGTGGAAGCGACTGATGATGCGTCCCGTGCTCCGGTGCACACCAAGCGAGCAGGGACAAATCTCCTACTGGGCCGGTACGACGCCGCCAAGGCTGACTCTCTCGCATCGCGAGTCGGCGGTCCCTCGGATTGGAAGGCGTACTACAACGCGGGCCGGGCCGCCTACGGCTTGTGCGACTACAAAGAATGCAAGGAGTACCTCGAAAAGGCGCTCGAGCTGAATCCCAGCGCGTCAGCGGTCCGCAAGGAGCTCGACCGATGTCTGGCGCGGGTTCACGAGGAGGAGACGGGTGAATACGACTTCAAGGCAATGTACGAGTCCCTCAACCATCAGACCAACGTGCACCTCGACCGAGGCTCCTTCACCAAGCGAACCGTTGTCCACGAGTCAGAGCACCACGGCCGCGGCATCTTTGCGGCAGAAGACATCAAGGCCGGCGAGTTGATATTCGTGGAGAAAGCAACCCTCATGCCGAACCAGTATGAGCCAGTCCGCGCCTCAGCAGCCCTCTACGCTATGATGGTCCGCCAACTGTGCGAGAACCCGTCCCTCTGCGGTCCCATCTTCAAAATGCACCCAGGCGAGATTGAGAAGACGGGCCTCGAGGGGACCATCGTCGACGGCGTCCCAGTCGTCGACATCTTTGTAGTTGAAGGCATCCGCACAAAGAACTGCTTCAGCTGTCCCCTCTCCACCCTCGACGACACCAAAATCGCCAACACGGACAGTCGTCAAGCCAAGGGCGTCTGGGTCCACGCAGCCAACATGAACCACTCGTGCGTGCCCAACTCGATGCGCGCATTCCTGGGGGATATGCTCATCTCCCGCGCGACACGGGATATCAAGGCAGGCGAGGAAATCTTCCAGCAGTACGTCCCCGTCAAGGCGCTCCTTGACGTTCGCAACAAGCAGTACAAGGAGAGCTGGATTTTCGAGTGCAACTGCACGCTCTGCGCTGGCGAGCGTAACAGCACCGACGCCATGCTCGCCAAGCGTAAGGAGGCGTTGGTAGCCGTCGAGAAGGTGTGCAACAAGAAGTTGCCCAAGGGCGAGATCATCCCCGACGCGACCATCCGGACTGTTGATAAGCTAGCGAGGCAGCTTGAAGACTTACACGAGCCAGAGGTGTATGACCGGCTTCAGCTGCCGCGACTGACGCTGATTTATCCGTGTAATTGGTTGGTCGGCGCGCACAGGGGCAGGAAGAACTGGGCCAAGGTGGCCAAGTACGGGTGCAGGGTGTTGAGGAATTTTGGGTTTCTTGTCCCGTTGGAGGAGGGCGCCGAGTGGGATCCTAGGGCAATGTGGACGGCGTCAGGGGATGCGTCGCTCATGACGATTCATGTGATTGCTTCGTTGAGGAGGCTTGCACAGGCGTATGAGATGTTGGGCAAGGCGGAGATGGGGAGAAGATGTAGTGAGGCGGCGCAGTTTGGGTATTTGATGGTGACAGGGTTTGATAATGATATGACGGGGCTGGATCGGGATTAACATGAAGAGGGTGTATACTAGGTGTTGGGGTTTGGAGTTTTGTTTATTACCAACTTGTTCACTTTTTCTTGTCTGATATCCCATACACACGTTGACTCTTTTCTATTGATTCATTCTTTGCGACAACGATACTCCCCCCTCAACCAAAAGAGGCATACAACTCTGTCTCCGAGTCTTCATCCTCGTCTTCGTCATCGACAACATCAGGATCCTCCCGATACTTCTTCACCTTTTCCTCCATCTTCTTCGCCTTCCTCAGCGCCCTCCTGGCCGAACTCCCATCACTGTCCCTCCCTTCATAGAGTATTCGCCCCTTCCTATCCAGATCCATCGGCCCGCCCTTGACAAGCGATTGATTCGCATACGCGATTGCCTCCCCAAAGGCATTATAATAGATGCACTTGTCGCACGCTGGCGGTTTTTCTGATGAATCTTCTTCCGCGTCTTGCCCCTTGTCCTTTCCTGAACCCTCCTCCTCCTCCTCCTTCTTGTTGTTCTCGGCATCCTCTTCCCCGGAACCATCACCTCCCAACCCATCATCACCTAGACCATCATCCCCACCGGTATTACCAACCCCCTCAGCGTCCATGTCAGCTTGAACGGAAACAGGAGGAGGAGGAGGAGGAGGAGGCGGTCCAGCACGGGCACACTCCCCACCGACCACGGCCAAATCCACACAATGCCCGCAGCAATCAACGCCCACCATCCTGTTCTCCACCTTTAGCTGCGCATTACCGCCGTACGCCTTTGCAAACAGCGTCGCGTTGCCCTCCCATCTACCGCAGTGGCAACATTGTAGATAGCAAGGGACGAGTCGGCCATCGAGGAATGAACGGCCGAGTTCATCGCCGATGGCGGTGCCGTGTTTGTTGTAAACAAAAACGTGGTAGGCCGGTTGGGAGCACCCTGGACATGAGTGGCCGATGGGGATGCGGGACATGTTGGTGGTGTAGGATTTGTTGGTGCATTGGTGGTGGAGCCAGTGGTGGGCGGTTACGGCGTCGGTCTGGAGGGGTGGAGGGGGTGGTGTTGGGGGTAAGGGCGATGGGAGAAGGGGTTGTTGCTGTCGTTGTTGAGAAGAAGAGAACGGCAAGATGCGGATTTTGGTGGGTGGGAGGGGCGGGAGGGGGGTTGTGAGTTCCCAGGTTAGGTTGAGGGTGTTGGTGGTAGCGTTGACGGTGCTGACGGTGCTGACGGTGTTGACATTGGCGGTGTCTTCGTTGTCGGAATGGCCTGAGTCGGAATCTTCAACGACGCGGACTGTCTGTGTTGAGAAGGAGACCCTCCTTTTGGTGGTATAGTTCATTGTGGTGGCCTGGTTGATGAGGAATGTGATGAGTGATGAGTTGGGGTTTCAGCTTCTCCAGAAAAAAAAGGATTACTGGAATAAAAGGCCAGAGATTCCGGAGATCAGGGTAAATTCACTTCCGGGCACTTGACGGTTAGGGTTCTGGGGCTTTATCAGATGAATTGTTAGACTCGCCGGTGGGAGATTCACAATAGCTAATTAGACCAACAATCGGTGACATGGATAGATTCACTCAGATGACAAGAAGCAGCCACCAAAGAGGCAGATGGGACAAACACTGCTCCTTGTGAGCAAATCGCCGACTTGGTCAACAGGTCCGGAGAACAGGTAGTCTGTCTGAGTGGTTCAGGGGTTGAAAGATACTCCAGACGCATGTGAAAATATGTAGTTTCAGTCACAAGTCTGTTTTGCCACACAAAGACAAGTTGGGATGCCGAGTGAATTAATGAACGCTAATAAGACCTATCTCGATAGGAAGAGACTTCGGTGAGGTCCTACTTCATCTCTTTCTCCAAGATCAGGTACCAAGCGTCAAAGCCAAAGACCCTTGGCAGCAAGATAACCAACTTAGCGCCGGACTAGACACAGACGCCCTGTCATCCCTTTCTACACTCATTTCCCAAGCACAAAGAGTCCACTGTTGCACAAGCCAACCCCGTACGATGCCGTTTCATTTTCCGATTTATAGGTGCAAGCGTGACACCATCTCTTGTCCAAATCCCAAGAACACGGTTGCCAGCGGTCTCTCAAGATCTCGTGGCCTGTCACACCACCCGAGGCCCGATGAAAAGGGAATACACAAGCTGGCACAAATGGATTGTTCCCCCAGGGGTATAAAGACGACGACACCATCAGGGCTTGGACTGGAGCTCAGTCTTTATTCACACCCAACTAGGAGACACACAGTCCATCAGCCTCCCAAACTAGGTAACATCGTCCAACTTCCCTCACAAATCTCATCTTCACCCACCAGACATCATACCGGGCATCATGTCTTCCAACGACGATAAATCCTCCAACTCGGCCCACGCCCAAAAAGACTCTGACTCCAGCGCTCCAGGCACGCACGAATCCTTCCCCAGTCCCGCAGCGGGTTTCAATCTCAGCGCCCCCTCCTCAGCCGGCGTGGGGAGAAGCGGCTCCGAGCGCGAGCGACGCGGCGGAACCCAGGCCCCGCCCAACTCGCGCACTTCAGATGTAGATTCGCAGGCATCAACGGCGGTTACGAGCGCGTCGTCGTTTGGATATCAGGGATCGTACGAATTGCCGCCCGCTGCGCCGGGTACCAGGCGCGATCCCTATCCCGATGATACCCCCAGCGCCGGGGCGACGCCTTATCCGAGCAGCTTGAATACCTCGCAAGACCCTTCGAGAGATGCTTCACATGATAATTTGGCGAGTCTGGCCGGGAAGGATGGGGAGAAGAATGGTGATATGAAGTGAGCTGGGACTTTGTGTGTGAATGGTTGGAGGACATAATATGGAATTCGGGAGATTTCTGCGAGGACCTTTTGTGAGAATTCGACCTTGATAGTGCCAATGAACGCCTTGATTTTTCATACAGAGACTTACCCTTCATAATGGCTCACTGAAATCAAGACAGCACCAGAAGGTCGCGTGGCAAGTAAATCCAACTGAAAATGCCACTGTTTATACCCCTGAATCCGATCTGCACAAACTGCCAAGACAGCCGTCGATTGATCAAAACAACGCAATACAATTCTTGGATCTAGTCCCTATGATCTCCCGGTCTCGTAGACCTCTATATGGTAACATCGTGCCGGATTCTTTTTTCTATCCTGCCATTTGCGAAATTCCTCCCAACCCTGCATCTAGTGCACACCACCACGACCACCCACTCCGCCCACTGCAATACCCTGCAAGACGTCTGCGCTGATCTCGGGAAGTGGCCTTCCCCTCACGGTAGGCTGCCCAATAAATTTGATCTCGGCAAGGTAGCGGAGGAACTTGCCCACGTTGTCCTTTGTGACACCGTGGCCTGTGCTGTCATCAACACCAGTCCACTTGTCGGCATCCGCCTTCAGAATAGCAACGGCATTCCTGTCGTCCATCTCTGGTGCCCTTGTCGTGGCAGGGAGGTCGTTCATGCAGAAGTGGTACAGCGGCATCAAAGCGTGCTGTTCCTGATCCTTCTCGAGAGCACCGGCAGACACAAACTTTTCCAGCTCTGCCTTCCAGTCGGCATACGCCACCTCCGGTGTGTTGAATCCGTAGTACTCCAAGATAGAAAGATACTCGCTCATCCGGAGACGGGGGTGGGCTGTGACGTGGACGACGTGCACGCCACCGGCGAGAGGGTTGAGGGCAGATGCAACCACAACGCGGGCGACGTGGTTGACGGGCACAGCATTGACAGTGTTGACAATGTGTGGCCGGGCGGACAACTGGATGCAACCCTTGAGCATGCGGATCAAGAAGTCGTCAACGTTGCAAACACCCGTCTCGGAATCTCCCAAGACGTAACCTGGTCGGACAACCGAGCCCAAAAGACCACGCTTGCCAGCCTCTCGGACGA
Organism: Cercophora sp. LCS_1; assembly: GCA_036250225.1. Classification (NCBI taxonomy): domain Eukaryota; kingdom Fungi; phylum Ascomycota; class Sordariomycetes; order Sordariales; family Lasiosphaeriaceae; genus Cercophora; species Cercophora sp. LCS_1. The sequence goes on along the minus strand of JAPZLL010000069.1, from coordinate 57,046 downwards.
GCTGCTCCGAGACCCACTTGGACTGGCCGTAACCGGTGCCGAGGCCGGTCCGACTTCCCTCCATGTCGTCCTCTTCCATCACAGCACCCTGGCCAGTGCTCACAGCCTGGGTTGACAGGTTGATGTAGTGGTCGGTGTCGAGAACGCTGGTGGAGCTGACGAAGCAGAAGACCTTAGGCTTGCCCTCGTTGCAGAGCTTCATGGCGTCAATCGTGGACAGCACGTTGGACGCCATCATGTCCTGGTATCTCTTGACCCAGTGGACGATCGCACCGTTGTGGATGATGATATCGACATCCTTGGCAAGCGTGTTCCAGGTCGCGTCATCAAGGCCGAGTTGTGGTTGGGAGAGGTCACCAACAACGGCGCTGATCCTTCCATTCCATGCGTCGTCCCACAGGCCATAGCTCTGGAGGGACCGACGAAGTCTCTCCAACGCTGCAGCTGGCTCCTTGACACCTCGCACGTGCGCAATCAGCTTGACGTTCCGGGCTGTGCGGTCAAGAATATCGCGGACAAGATACGACCCCAGGAATCCGGTAGCACCAGTAAGGAAGATGTTCAGTTGCTCAGCTGACCCAAGCGCCTCGGGGTTGGCAGACTGGTACTTCTCGGGCAACTGAGTGATGAGCTCATCGAGAGATTTGGCATACGCATCCTCACCGGCCTCGGGTCCAACGCTGCCGCCCTCGTGGTTGAGCAGCTTGTCGACCTGGGCGCTGAACCCTGCCAGACTGGGGTGCTCGTATAGCGTGTTGATCGAGACGTCGGCGCCCAACTTCTTGCGGACGGTGAGAAGGAACTGCTGAGCCAACAAACTGTGGCCGCCCAAGTCGAAGAAACCATTTTCCCGCTTGATGGTCTTGGGGTTGAGACCACGGATGACGTCGGCCCACTGCTGTGCAACGGCACGCTCCGTCTCGGTAAGCGACTCCCAGTTCTTCACATCCTCCTCCGAGGCATCCTCGACACGCTCAGCGACATCGGGGAATGGGAGATTGGGCTTGTCGACCTTGCCGTTGGGGTTTAGCGGAAGCTTGTTGAGGACAATGTAGATGGTAGGCACGGCGTAGACAGGAAGGCGCGTGTTTAGGTGCTCCCGGACCTCCGTCTGTAGCCTCCTAAACTTCTTCAGGTAAACTGTTACCGGCCCCATCTCAACACCGTCATCCTCGACGTCGGCAAGTCCCCGGTCGTGAAGCCAGCGGCGCCATTCCTTGTCCTCGGGGACGATGTAGCTGACAAGGGTTGGTTCTTCGTTACGATCCCTTCGGACCAGCGTCTTGCAGTCGCGGATAAGGGGATTCTGGCTGAGATTGCTGTCGATATCGTTGAGCTCGATGCGGAAACCACGAATCTTGACTTGGTCGTCGGCGCGGCCAACACACTCGACGTCACCGGACTCAAGATATCTGCCGAGATCGCCAGTGCGGTAGAGCCTGTCTCTTGGCCCCTTGTAGTACTTGCGCCACGGCTCATTCTGGCTGGCCTTCTGGTCGGCCTCAACCCACTTGTTGTTGTCGACAAACCAGTTGTTGACAAACTTTTGTTGGTTGAGGTTGTCATCTCCCAGGTAGCCCCTGAATCTGGGTTAGTCATCATTGTCGTCAGGGGTACACATGTGGGGACTCACTCTGCGAGACCGGCGGCGCGCACATAGATCTCGCCCACCTCGCCAACCTTGCACTGCTCGGTCCGGTTCTCCCGGTTGACGACCAGCAATTGCACATTTTGCATACCCTTTCCAGCTGGAACCGTGTCCTTGAGCTGGTCCAGGTAGTTGGTATCACGTGCCCGGCTCGGAATCTCGTAGTAGCTCACAGCTCTCTGGGTCTCGGTGGTGCCGTACATGTTGATGATGTTGGCGTTAATAGCCAAGCGGCGGAGTGCGCGGCAGTCTCGTGTGGTCAGAACATCGCCGACAAAGAAGACATGCTCAAGCGCAGGGAACTCAGCCGATGCGCCGCCGACCAGGATCTGACCCATAGCAGGGGTAAGATGGGTGACGGTGGGCTTGTGTTCCCGCATCCACTCGGCGAGCTTCTCGTGTTGGATGTCTTCCCTGGATGGGACAAGCAGCTGCGCGCCGAGGAAAAGGGGTGTAAAGATATCGCGCTGGACGGGATCGTGGGCAATGCCGGAAAGCAGCGTGTACCTGCTCTCTGAAGAGAGATGGAAACGCCCGGCCATCCAGCCAAAGTACTTGACCAAGCTGAAATGGCGACCCAGGACACCCTTGGGCCTACCTTCACTTCCAGAAGTGAAGGAGAGCGTGGGATTGGAATCAGGGCCAACGATAACATCAGGCGGCGATGCAGCCAGTGACCTGACATCAGCAAAGATATCCTTGCCATCCACCTCACCACCATAAAGAGAGCCATCGTCGCGGAGTCGCAGTTCGGGAACGTCGGCCTTCAGTTGGAGCTCGTCGTCGATGTATTTCTGCACCAATGGGGCCAATGGCCCGCTCTCGTCGGTTGCGCGACCAATCCTTAGCAGTGCTCGTGGTTGTGAGACCTCAAGGTAGATCTGTTGTCTGGCGGGAGGATATGCAGGATCGAGGACGGTCATCGTGGCACCAGAGGCCTAACACGACAAGCTATCAGTGCCCAATTCCCTCTCAGTTCCCAGGAGGCCATACCAGAATGCCCATAAGAGCAACGACAAGGTCGACCGAGCGATGCGCCCAAATCATGACAACATCGCCATTGGTGACGCCGGCCTTGTGAAGCTGCCATGCTAGTGTGTTGGCGGCTTCGTAGATCTGGCGGTATGTAAAGCGCCTCTCAGGGGTGGTGGAGGACTTGGTCTCGATAACGCATGTTCGCTCGGGATGCGCCTCGGCCTGGCGACGAAAGTGCTCCTGGATCGAGCCAACATAGCCCGACCAGTCAAGGTCTACGGTGGGGTCTGGTATCTCGGACATGGCTTGGTCTGCTGTGGGGTGCAGAACAATATCGAGTATCGAGGACGAACGAAAATTGGAGCTGGCGATCGAGGGTAGATATAGCTATTTAACCTAGCAATTCGCGCGCAGACGAAGCTCAGGGGCCAACCGTGACGAATTTTTTTCCTACAAGTGACTCAGTCCCGCGATTTTGGAGCTCTCCCGACACCGGATGGCGGGGTAAACGCCAAACGGCGGTGTGGGGCGTTGCCCCTCCCCCACAATCTTGAATCCATGTCAAGCATCAAACAAACTCAATTGGCCTGGCATCCACGAGGGAGCAAACGTCTGAGCGGGAGGTTGGTCCCGATACCAGATACCAACCGTTGAGGACTTAGCTGGCCGTCTTCATCAAGCGTTTTCGACACTCTAAGCACAATTTGAGGCTACCATTGTGATTCGGCCCCTCTGTTGGACTCAGGGGTACTGCACCAACGCGCAAGAAACCTAGGAGAGCAAAGTCGCCAACACGTGAGACATGAGACACGTTCGACGTTAGGGACGGTTATGATGTAGAACGGCCGCAAGGCCGGTGCGCCTCGTTTTCACACTGAGACGGGGGACAGGAGACGGGAGTCTCGGGCCGCGCGTGGTCGGCAATTACCGGACAACGGAGGGGAAATGGGACGGGTCCCAGCCCAGGGCAATCTCGAGAGTATGCTGAGATAAGTACCTACATCTGGAATTTCTCGCTGTGAAACAATCCGGGTCGAATGCGCCCTTCCGGCTCCCGTCTCGGTTATGGTGGCTGAGGTGAAAGTCACCGCTTCGATGGTCGTGTTTCCACCTGACGGTCGGAGCTGATGTCTTTTCCAGGGCGGGTTTTTCTTCAAAGCTGGTCAGTGCGCTCGGCTTTAGCCGTCCATCCCGGCCACTCAAAATCAGCTGGGAGCCCCCACCACTTGCCACGGACACCAGCGTCATCGGTGGCGAAAAGACTTTTACAGCTGCTGGCAGCCAACCAATGCCCCCTGCAAAGCTCATCACAGACAATCAACAGCTGATGACGCAGCAGCATGGCTTCCGGCACCCCAACTCCATTGGCTCTTGCGGGTGGTTTTGGAAGCATGTCTTAGAGCAAAAGCCATGATTGCTCTCCTCGCCCACAGTCTCGCCGCAGCCCCGAACAGGGGTGCTGCCAAGCGAGTGCCAGCATGGTTTGCCCAGGTTCGTCCCGATGTGATCGGTGACACCCGGATCTTGCTGCCAGGGCCCGGACAGTGGTATTTATCTCTCAGGGTCCAAACTTGCTGGCGTCAGTCACGATTGTGGCAGCATATCTTCTCGTTTTATACCGCTTTTGTTTTCGATGATATTTCTCAAGTGAGAATCATTCCTCTCACTCTTTGTATTCACCATCCATCTACACACGCACACATCGATATTCACAATGAAGCAACTACCGATCGGGATACCTATTGTCACGTCCCTCGCGGCTTTCATCTTGGTTCTGTTGGCCCTCTTGGCTGGGTCTCGACCCGGGTTTATGGAAAACTACGACGTGATCTCTGTAAGTCAGGATCATTAACCCATAATCTTGGCAATCAAGCACTCATGAAAGTAGTTCAACACATCAGCTCTTGGACAGGATGTCATTCTCCGGCAGAATAAAGATCCCGATGAGCCCACGCCTACGAGCGGCACTCTCTGTGATAAACTTGATGGCATCCTCGGAAGAACATGCAGCAGTGCTACAGCCGCCATTGACAGCCTCCAGAGCGATATTGCCGACGTAATCAACGACGTGGGAAACGAAATTGCCGACGAGCTGGCTGACCGCCTCGGCATCCATGAGTTTTACTCGCTCCACGCCTTGACCATCTGCGAAGGCGACTTCACCCCCAACGCCACCGCACCGGGAGCTGACAGGAATGTCACCGAGTGCCATAAGGGGTTTACCAATGGTACAACCAAATCTCCAAATGCAGTGTATCATCCATGCTAATACAAATATAGGCTACAACATCTCAGCCATGCTCGATCGCGGTCTCCAACTCGGCCCCTACCGTCTCACTCTCAACGACCTGGGCTTCACCGACGACATGCAAGACGCCATCGACACACTCAATACCGTTCTCAAAGCTTTTACGGCCCTGCTGATTGTCGCCGTGGGCTTCACCGGTCTATCCCTGCTTGCTTCGGTGGCCGCCCTTTTCCTCATTCCCCGCAGAGAACGTGGAACGGTTCTTACCAATCTGATCCTCGCGAGCGCTGCCCTCCTTTTCCTCATCCTGAGTGGTCTCATCGGGACAATCGGTGGTCATATCGCAGCCCAGAAGGCCAACGAGAAAGGGAAAGAAATTGGTCTGAGTGCAACGCCGGGCAAGGGATTCGTCATTGTCACCTGGGTTGCCGTCGGTCTGATGTTTATTGTCTTTGGTTATTGGCTGTGGCAATTGCTGAGACACAAGAACGGAAAGACAATGCGTGTGAAGCGGGGAAAGGCTCGCGATTCTGAGGAGAGTGGGGTTGTTGATCCCGATCGACCGGACATGAGGTCGTTTTCAGGGGTTCGTTTTTCGAGGACTCGCCGGGGTTGAGCGAGAGGTTGAATAGGTAACTTTCCTTTTGTATGACTGGATGAATCCGACGAAATCATGGATGCTCAGTTTTCAAGATACCATTTCTTTTCGTTTTTCCTGTAGCTCGTGCTCAAACTGCCCGAATTTCCATAGATACCTATCCCAAACGCCAGATTGGACTCAATCCAAATCTTGTTTTCACACCTCACAAATCCTTCTTTGGTTTATCACCATCCCCAGGCACAACCTTGACCTCCAACCCCCTGAGAACCTTTCCGTCTCCACTCTCCTCAACAGCAATCGTCCCATCCTCTTCCTTCTTGGCCTTCTTTGCTTTCTCCTCAGCCGCCCTCTCCCTCTCCATCTTCTTCTTCAACGCTGCAAACGACCAATGCCTCGTCGGCTCCTCCGCCAACAGCTTCATAGCCTGCGTATCCTTGTGCCACTCGCCGTACTCCCTCGCCATGGCCTCCCACGCCATATTCGCATACCGCACCGCCATCGTCTCGTTCCCCACCAGCGAATGCAGCAGCGCAGCCCTCGTCAGCGCCTGCCCGATATACGTCTCAAACCTCTCCTCCTCATACAGTTTAACCAGCTCGTCGCCCCGCGTGGGATCGATATTCCCCGTCGACACCATCCTTTCCAGATCCTCCTCGATTTCATAGATGCGTTCCATCCGACGATCCGATTCAGCGACTTGCTCAGCCGACATGCTGCAGTGGGCGCAGGTGCAGGTGAAACCCCAGTCCTGGAGCCGTTTCTGGCGGTCCTTGCGGGGGAGATGTCCATCGATGTACGAAATGGTGAGTTCCTCACCTGGATGAATATCGCGGATGGCGACGCTGGTGTGGGTGATGTTGTCGATGCGGTAGTGAATACTTGTTTCTTCCATCAACCCACCATCCATTCATTCATACACCGAAAAAAAAAAGGGGGGGGGGCACTGTACTACTCACTTTGGTCTACAATCGTGATTCAGCCGACTCACGTCCGGAAACACCCCCAAATGCCCACTAAACGGCTGATCCCGATTGATGAACAATCGAAACGCATTCCGATCCACTTTGACGTACACATCACCGCCATACTGTCGGAGAAACATCGCGCTCGTGGTCTCAGGGAGTCGCTGCACAGCGCGCGCGTACAGTTCCAACTGCACGTCGTCATCGTAATCCAGATGGGGGCCAAACTGGACCAGCATAGCGGGTGTCGTCTTCATGATGGTTTCGCCCTTGCGGATCGTCGTGTTGGCGATGAGTCCGATCCCCTTTCCAGGGAGCTGGGTTGCGTAAAACGGCTGTGTTCCGTGCTTGTATTTCGGACTGATGGGGAACGAGTCGATGACGTGCACGTTTTTCTCATGCGAGATGAGGACCAGGCCGTCGTTGATGTGCGGGGCGAAGTAGACGCAGAATTTGTTGTCCTCTAGACAGTCGTAGGGGCCGTCCCATTGGGGCGAGGGCTGGGTCTTCCAGGAGGCTTTGCCGGGGCGGAAACGGATTTTGATTCGGGGTTTGAGACACATGAGGTCGCTGTGGAGGATGAGGGGGGTGGCGGGGGAGTGGTCTATGATTGTTGGAAATTTTTTGGCGGTTGTTGTTGTTGTTGTCGTCGTCGTCGGTGAGGAGGCCCATGTTGTGAGGGCGAATAAGGCCGCGGTCAGGAGGGCTGGTAGGTGTTTCATTGTTGCGGTTCACACGGGTTCTCACAATGCATCAGTGAAGAGATGTGAGAGATGTGAGATGGGTGATTAAGATGATGAATGAAGATGAGAATCTATCGAGCTTTCTTTTTCAATCGCACAGATTGCACCCTGTTTCATGGTTGCAGATCTGGTAACTGGAACGTGGCCAGTGAAGGTTCATGTTATTTGCCTAATATCCATTGGTGCCGCGGTGGTGTGGTGGTCGCCAAGCAAGAGAGTGCTTGGTAGCAGTCCCGGCATGTCATATTGTGAATGCTTTATAGCCGTCCTTGGTATCTTGGTATCTTGGTATTTGCCACAGGAGTCGGTCGGGTCGGGTCCGTCTGCCGCATTTGCCCGTTTTCTTTTCGGGGTTCGGATCAAATTGCCGGAAGACATCCGACTTTGGCTAGTAATTGGTGAGTGATGAGATATGGGTTAGATCAACATGTCGCCAAGCGTGACTCTGTCCGTGATATCCTGCTCGGCTAGCGTGGAGTTTTGCATTGGTTGTTGTTTTACCCTAAAGTTGCCCTCACCAACCCCCAGTCACCCACACCATAAAACAAAAACCGCAGGCATCCCTTAGATCTCGAGCTGCAGCTCGTTGGCGAAAGCGCGCGAGATCAAGTTCTTGCGGATGGTTCGGTCAACAGGCACAGCTTCCTGGTGATGAAGGGACCCAATGTTGATGTAGCCGCGCACTGTGTCCCCATGCTTGGTCCCGTTCCGCTTCATCACCCGCAACGAGGACTGGTTTTCCAAGTGGCCTTGAACCAGTCCATAACGGACTGGCTTTTCGTTAGTCGCGATATCTTCAGCCGGGCGGCCCCCGGTTTCACTCGACCCTCTTCTCACTGGCAGATCCTCAACAGCTCCTGCATCGGTCGACTGATCTTCAGCCTGCGGTTGCTCTTCGGCGGGGATTTCGGCAGTCGACCGTCTACTCGAGGTTTCCTCCTGCGTGAGCTTGGGATCACCACCTGAGCGTCGTTCCTCCGGTAGACCCTTCTCCACCGATCGTCGCTCGCTGCGCCCATCAGTGGTTGACTGTCGGCGATTCCGCCGTGCCTTCCCCATAGCCATCCACTTTTCCGCTGCGCCGTTGACGACTGGACGCTCTTTCAATACGCCCGTTTTGACTGATCGTTCTCTAGCGAATACTTTTCCGGCGGCTGGGGTCTCTTCGGTGAGAGAATACCGGTTCGGCTTCGATTCGCTCGGGCGCCGTTCCTCCCAATGATGAATGATTATTCCGTCTTGCACCGGTCCGTCTTCGATCACGACGGCATCAGGGGGGTCAGCGGCATTGGCAGGGGGCTCTTCAACGACAGTTTTTTCGATTGTTCGGTCGTCGGAATTCCCAACCTCTGCTTTTGTCGCCCAGCGGCCGTTGATTGTGCCGTCTTCGTTCACCGGAGGATTGGAGGCAGACTCTTGGCCATTGGCATATTGCCTATCGTTCGGGCCCCATCTCCCCTTTCCCGGTTGGGTTCGTACAACTCTCGATGCTCAAGTTTTCATTGGTAGGGATGAGGGTAGAACCACGAGGCATAACAAAAAGGGCAATGGAACAAGCAACGAAGGCCGTATCGAAGTCCTCGGCGGGGCCACTCGTAGCAGCTCCCACCACAGAACTGGTGATGAAGCTAGCGGAGGTACGGGTAGAACCTGCAACGAAGCTGCTGCGACACCCACGCCTGCCGTTGGAGGTGAACCCGTCGTTACAATGACACAAAATAAAAGGCGAGGGAGATGGTGGAAGTCTTTGGCGAAGGGAGTGTCAAGCTTGGCTTGGTGGCGTGGTAATTGTGTGCTTTATTGCTTGGGGTTGTTGTAACCAGTCTTGCCAGTCAACCAGTTTGCGAGGAGGCAGTCACCGGCATGCCAGTGCCGTTTTGAGAGGAACGGAAGGAGGGCGACTTGCTGGTCTCGGACCCACACCTACAGTGACGCGTGGTCACCTGACATTTCAACACTTTGCTGCCTTGGCCTTGCCAACCATCCTAACCCGGCCCACGACCGCCTATCACCGGCTCTTGACAAGCAGCCGTCGGTAAATGAACGCCGACGGGGTTGCACGTTGGCTTTCGCAGGTCGCGTCGTCAGCATCGCAATCGCGGAAACGGCATCTGCCGTCGCCGCCGCGTTCCCGACAATCGGGAGCCGTCGTCGCCCTTGACATAGATCCCCCGCCCCACAGTGATAATGCATTGGGTCGAACAACGCCCGACCATAAGCGCCGGAGGACCAGAGCACCCGATAACGACCCCGATGTTGACGCAACCCCCCGGGCCGCCTCTCTCGTTGACCGCCCTCATTTTGGCTCGTCGGCCAGCGCACGGTCACAGGTGTCCTCGGGACATGCGTCCTCAGGATCGGCTTCTCGACGCTCGTCTCCAACGAAACGCTTGCTTTCCCTCGGCCTGGGAGACGACGGCGTCATTCCACGGATGCTCAGCACGGATGCAGAAGGGCTTCCCCCGCAACTGCGTGATCTCATGGGCGACTTCGAGCTGATTTCCCGCGGGGCGGCTGCCATCTCTAGCGCCCACAAAGATGAGATCAAGGCTCTGGTCAGGGTTCCAGACTGGATGTTTGCCTCCCCTGACGAGCGCGACATGCTGGGCCCAACTCCGCCGATCGCTGCTGTCAAGGCAGTTTTGTCTTGGTCCAGGCATTGCCACGAAACCTTTGCCCACGAGCACGCCTGGAACTGTGCCGTCCACTTTCCACTGCTTTCTCTCGCGCTGTATGGAGGTAGCGCCAGGACAAATCAGTTTCTTGGCTTCGACCCGTGGTAGGTTAGGTCCTCTTGCTGTTGACTTCTAGGCCTGTTCCCTTAGCTGACAGGGCACAGCACAACCGCCAGCATTATTGAGACGTACTTGCCGAACAGGGCGGGGGCGAAAAAGATTGACTTTTGCATTTCCATCGACCCGACCAGCGCGTCCGATCCGGGCGCTGCCGAGTCCATCGAAACCCTTCGAAAAGCACTCCCGCTCCATAGCGTCAACCACACCGACCACGCTGCGCTCCAAAGTCGACCCATTGCCATCAGCATCGAGACGAAGCGCACCGGACAGTCTGATGAGGAGGCCGCCCTGCAGATAGGGACTTGGCAGGCGGCGCAATGGAATCTTCTAACGCACTTGGTCAACCTGTGCCGCCAGCGAGATTTAGAAGACAACAGCAACGACGATAGGTGGACCACGGAACAGCCGTCTCTGCCTTTTCTTCCAGCTGTCATCATCCACGGTCACGAATGGCGCCTAGCAGCTACCACCAGGGAAGGAAAAAAAACGGTACGGCGCCCTCCGGTTCATCAAGTGGAGGATCCCCCAGTTCTGACTGTTTCTGGCAGATTCTATGGACCGACTATCCGTTTGGGTCAACTCGCGACGTCATGGGTATTTACCAGATTATCATGGGCCTGCAAAGGCTTAACCGGTTTGTAACGGATACTTTTTGGCCCTGGTATAGGGCGTATGTGCTTGGCCTGAATAACGAACCTTGAAAACGAGGGTAATGCTCCCCGGCGCGATCTTCGGGCGACCATTGGAACCTCTCAATAGCGTTGAAAATCTCAACTCCAGCGTAATGCTGAGAACGAAGGTGTCGATCAACATTGTACTATCCAGGACTTCATAGTTGGGCATCATTGCGGACAAGCAGCTACCCAATCGCGTTCCGGAGCGGGCCAACCAATTGAGGCTTTGATAGATGTGTGCGAGGTAACACGCAAAGTACCAGGTAGTCTAAGGACTCTTTTGAGTGCGAATGAGCTATTGCACGCATCTAATTAGCAGCTGGAGTCTCAAAAGAAACAATTTGCCAAGTCACAATAGAAGGAAGTACTACATACAATCTAATTACTGCCTAGGTAGGAAGCCGTCATCGATGAGACACTCTTGATGATTCCGGTAGATTCGTAAGATATGGTCGATATCAGAGTCGACGAAGAAGGCCGAGTTTGCCGGGTCAACGTCTTCGACGCTCTCCAAGTCCACTACCATAACCCTAAGGCCATTATCCCGAATAAGGTGTAAATTATCCAACTTCAAATCACCGTGACCGACACCATAACGTGCGAGAGCCTCAAATGCATCACGTAGCAACTTGGCCAGCTGGTCCATTGGTATTGCGCCTGCCTCGGGTTGGTAGAGTTCGTGTCCTCCAATGTCCGAGAGTACCAGCGCAGGCACTGGTTGCTTACCACAGACGACGAGACCGTAGCAGATAGGAATAACAGTGCCTTGCAACTCCCGCAATCTCGTGTACATGTGTGTCTCATTCTCGAACTCTTTATCCCAATCTTCCTTCCTCTTCTTCAAGATGATGTTTCGCGGAAGAAACCACTCGGGCCACCGTATCCTCGCCCACGACTGCGCTGCTCGAGGGAGAACGTTAACAACGGCGCCGAGCAGCCCCGCGATTAGGTTGGGCTTGAGGCGTAACCGGAGGACGTGGCTGCTGCCGTCGATGGTTGAGCCGGTTGCGAACACGAAGCGCGTTCCAAGCCGAAAGCGTATGTCGGAAAGCCCATGCGGACTTCCGCCAGAGTTATCCTGGGCGGGATTCCGACGGATGCCCGGGGGCAGCATCTCGCGGACGCCCGGGGGGAGGTTGAAGCGGTCGGAGCTCGGGGGCGGGTGGAAGCCAGGGGGTGGGTTCTCATGGCGGCCTGGAGGAAGGCTTATACGGAAGCCTAGGGGCTGGCCGGGTATTGGGTTGGCTGATGGTGGCGGTAGATCTACATCCTCATCGTCGGACCATACCTCTTCCGCAATTGTCCGATTCCCCCGGCGGGGGAGGGGAAATAGATTCGATCCGTCGGTCATGAACAGACTAGAAACGGAGACTCAGTGCAAGCTCTGCTTATCTAAGCGCGCCTGACAAAGAATGGTAAGATAGATAGATAGATCCAGAATTGAGCTAGTGAACTTGACTCGGCGTGGAAAATAGGAGAATAACGGAGGCTGAAAAGGCAAGGTTCTAATTTTCCACCATCCGAGTGGGTCTGGTCTGCAGGCTCCTATTGGCTCTGGAGGGAACAAATCGCGCCTCGTCGCGTTTGACTGCATATTTAGGTACGAATAATCGCCGCGTCGCAAAATACAGCCTAACCTAAAGAGGATAAGTGTTTGGTGGGGTCATAATCACCCCGCCATGGTGTCAACCGAGATACGCGATATTAGATGCACCGCTGACATTTCTCACGCAGATCCACCCCTAAGTGCAGAGTAAGGAGCCTAGCCAGAATGCGCAATGCCGGTCTCAGCAACACAGAGTTCTGCCGCTGGTTTGGACGTCGCATTAGCCAGGAGTCTGGCGCCAAGCGCCCCACTGCGCCCCGGAACAGGGTTGTCTTGAAGCACCTCCAGGTACCTCAGGTACCTGCACCCCACCACCAGAAATTCTTGAGCCATAATCGCGGCCTCTGTTCCTTGCTTCCAGGTTCCCGGCTCCAGGGCAGCAGTCAAAAATGGCCCCCGTCTCAGCCTTTAAGTGGCCGCGCTCGCGCACCTCTGGTGATATAAAGTGCTTACTCTGCATTGTCTCAAAGCTCTCTCTAAAGCGACCCTGGTATTATTGGAACCATCTACCTCCCACCGGTCCAGAACTACCAACAGTTATTCTATCTCCTTTTACCTTCTTGTTATCGGGGCGCCGGCGGTGTTGTTTAGGATTACCAAAATATGACACGCTGCCACATCCGGCAGGACGACTTGTATGAGTACTCTAATGGCTCGAATTGGTTGGACAGCAAATCTTTATTGAACACAGGAGCCCCCTGGCCCTGGAAAACCAAAAAAGGGGATAACCATGCCTCCAAAGGCAACGTTTGAGGAGAGAGACTCGGCAGCGATCAACCCACGGCGGATCGTCCGACGCAAAACTTTGTGGAACCAATGATTGGGCGCTGTGGCTCACAAATCGATACATAATACCTATAATACATCATTAGAAATCCATGTGTTCTTCTCGGGCGGCTGTTCAATTCACATCGCCCACCCCGTCCTATACATGTAATTACATGATCCCGACCTGGACATATTCCTATACCTTGACAGAGATAAGTAAACAGGAGTCACCGCCTCGATATCATTGAAACATTTATATTTAGCATAGCTTACACGTCTTCTGGAGAAGGACTTCGGGCTTCTTAAAAGGGAACTCCTGCATTTTGAAAAGGGACTCAAAAACAGGATTGAAGCCTTGGTGCCTGCGGCCGGGGGTGTGTAATGGAGCAAAATGGGGAGCAATAAAATGGGTTTCATTGAAATTTATCCTATTAGATTTCATTACTTCGTGGTAAGGACAGGCGCCGAGTTAGCCTGCTTGGGTATCTCTGTCCAAGACTCATCAACATGGCAAATTTGTTTAGAACTCGTCCCAGTGCTTATCAAACCCCTTCAGAGTCGCTAGGGCAACAGTTGTGCCAACTTCCTCGCCGACAGTAGTGGCAAAGGTGAAGTGGACCTATTCCCAAGCAAAATCGTTAGTCTTGCCCCTGAGTGACCACAACAAAAAAGGGGGAACGACTTACACCGCCCAAAACACGGGACCGCGAGTTCTCATTGGACGCAGCCTCCAAGCTGGTATACGAGCGAGTGATGACGCCGCGAGCATCCAGCGTGACGTTGCTGCTCAGGGTGAAGTTGGCCTTGTCGCCTCCGTTCCACGCGGCGATAACGGCGGCGGCAGCGGCGCCAAAGGTCGAGTGGGTCGACACATAGTCGGGGTGGTTGGGAGTCGGGCGGAGAAGAGGAGACCAGGATGGATCCGACACATTCTTGCCGCTGGGAAGGTAGATATCGGTGCGTTGGATGGCAGTGACGGGACGCCATCCGTCATACGCGTACTTGGTGTCCCACGACGCGACGCCAGCATTGAAAAGCGCATAGTTGAGCTGGGCGTAGAACTTGGCCGACTCGACGACCTTCTTGGCAAGAGAGTTGCCCACAACGGAGTGGGCGATGCGGTTCCATCCGGTGATGGACGACTCACGCCAAAAGTAGGCTGTATCGGTATCGAAAGCGGACCGTTCAGTCGAGTTCAGTCCGCCGAGGGCCTTGACTTCCAGGATGTTGTTTTCGGCCTCCTTGGTAGAGATCGCAGGGGGCGGGGGTGCTCGGAACTTGGTGACGTCGCCGAGGCCAGCAAACAGCCTCTGGAAGCGGGACTGAGGAACATCCGGGAAAGCGTTGCCACCGGGCGTTGCTTGGTAGACACCGGGGTTCTTGGGGCCGTGGACATAGGGCACATAGTCGTTGAGGCCGTCGTCGGCGCGGGCCTCGGCCACCTTGCGGGCTGCCTTCCGGCCGATGTCAGTCGCCTTTTTGGCGTCGGTTGAGTTGGCGGCAAGGCCAATTTGCGGGAGGATACTCCTCAGGGCTGCATTGACAGCATTGTAGTTGCGGGTCCCGTGGAAAGCCCAGATGATGATGTTGTGGGCGGCGTGCGAGACGGCAAGTTGCTGGAACTCCAGGCTGGCTGACTTGGAGGTGACAGCGGCCTCATAAATGGCACCCTGCACGACGGCACCGTACCATGCGGACGGAGGCGACTGCAGACCACCAATGATGGTCCCGTTGACGAGGAGAGCCGATTGGTCATTCCTGGGAGTTGTTAGCGCACGGTTCTGGATCGTCGTGGAGATGGCCTACCAGTACTGCACAATGTCACCCGAGTAGGCTGCGTAGGCCCCCGAGGCAATGGCCACGGCGGAAAGGAGGGAGGGACGCATCGCGGGTTCGTCGAAGCAGCGAATAAATTGCCTGTTCAACCCAACAGAAGGCGGGTGCCGAGACGCAGGAACCCGGGCGGATCAGCATCTCTTTATGAGCAAAAAGACCAAGAGCCCAAGAAACTGCAGATTAAAACTTGACAAAGACAAATTCCCAGCCGCGTCGTCCAGCAACAAAATGGCGTCAGCTGTAACACCGATGATTACAGACGGCGCACGGGGGGATTGGGCCGCGCCGCGTTGCATCATCACCGGCGCATTGCGAAGTGCATCCAGCGCATCCAGCAATGAAAGAGTCTCGACCCAAGGCATCCCCCAGTCGCGGTCAAATGGCAGGCCGGCTTCCTGCCCGTTTGGGGACCTTGGCATGGTTGCGCCTTCTATGCATCATTTGCCTTTACCAGACTGCATGCTTCCTTCCCCTCACCCGCTCTGTTGATTATCTGCCTGGACCTCCGCACGTCTCCACGTGCCCTCTGCCGTCGCCGGCGGGCGGGTAAACCGCCGGAAGCAACCCCACGATATGTCCGATGTCGCCATTCATGGCGTTTCTTCGCCCTCGTTTGCATCGTCGATCGATATGTCCAGACCGCGACAAAACCCGGACCATTGCACACCACATCGACGCAATCCCAATCAAGGTAATCTTCGGCGACTGCTACTGCGAGTCGGGCTCTTGGGGTCTCACAGTTGGGCCGAAACCAGCAGCGTGCTGCGAAAGCGACGGTCCAATCATGCCCGTGCTATTAGCAAGTCACCGCGACTGTGTTAGTCCATTCACGACACCATCGCCATGCTCACCGAGAGTCAGCGCGCGGGGTAGATGAACGCCGTCTCGGGGAGAAAGTCGCAGGTATTTTACTTGGACGAAATGGCAGACCAGTGTTTTGGCCTTTTTCTCGTTTCTTATCACCCAGAGGAATCTAGAACAAGTACAAAAGCAGTTAAGCAATCGAACCAACATGTCCTCCAACGACTCAGCCATCCAGTGGCTGCTCGATTCCGATGCATCCATCCGCTGGCAAACATTGCGTGACCTTATCGATGCACCCGAGTCGGAGTGGGCCGCCGAGAGAAGCAAGGTCGAAACCGAGGGATGGGGGGTTGCCCTCCTGTCGTACCAGGATGACGACGGCCAGTGGGCAGGGGGTTCATTCATACCCAAGGATTTCCCGCATTCGGAATGGAAAGAGGCGGGCCAGCCTTGGACCGCCACGTGCTGGGCATTGCAACAACTCCGCGAGTTCGGTCTCGATCCGTCCTCCGACAATGCCAAGCGAACCGTTGATTTGATCGGCAAAAACTGTCGATGGGATGAAGGAGATCAGCCGTACTGGGATGGTGAAGTCGAAGAGTGCATCAACGGCAGGACTGTGGCAGATGGTGCCTACTTTGGCGTCGATGTCTCGCTCATCATCCAACGCCTCCTTGGCGAGCGTCAAGTGGACGGAGGGTGGAATTGCGAACGCGCTAACGGGTCACTCCGTTCATCGTTCGACACAACTATCAGTGTTCTCGAAGGTCTTTTGGAGTACGAGAAGGTTACCGGTGGAACGACTGAAACCATCGCAGCCCGAAAGTCCGGGGAGGAATATCTCCTCAAGCGCCATCTGTTCCGCCGTTTGACGACTGGAGAGCCAATCGACGAAGAGTATCTGCAACTAACACACCCGAATCATTGGCGTTACGATGTACTACGTGCCCTTGACTATTTTCGCGCCGAATCAGTTCTCAACGGCACTACACCAGATTCACGCCTCCAGGAAGCTGTCGACAAGGTTCGTAGCAAGCAAAAGGACGGTGGAAAGTGGGTGCTGGACATAGAGCATAGGGGACGCGAATGGTTGAGAGTCAACGAAGGGGTCAACAAACCTTCGCCGTGGATCACACTACGGGCTTTGAGGGTGCTCAAATGGTGGGATGAGCATCATATGACGTAACCAGTTGGTGCTGAGCATGCTGTCTTCTCTCGCAGATGACGAAGTCATTGGTTCGAATCTGTTCAAATCCACAACTGACTTTTTTTGCCGCTTCCATCAACTATCCGATAAGAAACATCCTGTAGTCGAAAGGTACCTAGCCACGAACTGTGTACATCTCTGCTTCCATATTTTCTCCTCATTGATGTCTTAGATACAAGCTTAACAGAATTATCTTGAGCTCAATCTTTCAGTTCTTCGTCTCCTGACCATCCTGCCCCTCCTCATCCTCCTCGCCGTTGGCGTCTCTCATGTCGACGTCCTCAATATCAGCGTCGTTGTCGGTGTCCTCCTCGAGAGCGCGAACAAACTCTCCATCGCTGTAACCAATCTCGGATGCAGTGTCATTCGAATCGTCGTCAATACGGTACCGATGTCGGCTCAATCTGCACCCCAGCCCGTTGTGCTTACGTCCACAGCAAGTCCAGCGGAAGTATCTGGGACTGTTCATCCTCAACCTGTTGCGGTTGGCTCGTCCTTCGGCGGTTGCCTTGTCAAGATTCTTGCCACTGAATAACGTGTCCAGACCGTTGAATGGATCCACGCACTCCTCGTCAGTATCGTCAAGCTCGCCTGTTCAAGTGGGAGAGATGGGAGTCAGCTATACGATGACGACTCAAAACTCTAGGGAAGCATAATAGAGCTTTGGGCCAATATTGATTTCCTCCTTACCAGTGTGGGTGCGGCACCGCTTTTTGTGGTTGCGGTTTCGGTCGTAGGCCTTTCCGCACTCGATGCAAAGCACGTTGCCTGGTGCTGCTCCATCGATGTTGGCGATGCATTCTTCAATCTGGCCGCGGGCGGGATACTCCTTGCTGATGGCCATGAGGACGGCCCGGAGCTTCCAGCCCTCTAGGTTCTCGATCCAGTCCTCGGGGGTCAAACCTGACATTGTGGGGGTTGACCGAATTTCACATAAAGTTCTTCAAGGTGAAATGGCGTAGTGAGCGAGTGCAAGGGCAGAGTTGATTGACGGGTGATGGGAAGCTGAATCCTTTGAAAAAAAAAAAAAAAAAAAAAGGCAGAAGAGGTTGGTTGAGAGGGGTATTGTTTTCTCTGCTCGATTTGGCGAAACTAATTCTTACATTGGCGGAAGTTCACGGAAAATGCCGAGGGAACCCAGATTCTGTCACTGGTTTCATGACCCTATACATACCCTTGCTACGATATTATCATGAACCGGTATAAAGCCGTTTGTGTTGTTTGTTGAACCAACTATAGGCTTTAATTATTATAAGCATCTTACGTGCATTCACATTCACTCTGAAGAAGGTTGGTTATCCACCTATATGCAGAAGTTGGGCATCTCTTGTTGGTATATAAACTCCACTGCTATCAAGCTTCCACAACTTGTGGACGCCCGCTCTTTTTCAGCATCTCTCTTTGTTTTGTACCTTGACCGTCCTCCACATGTGGCATTTCAATTCCGCTGACGCAATCTTTGGGGGCAGGTCTAGACGTCGAGTATTCGTATTTGCCTCAGAATGTGGTGTCTATTTTTGCTAGGTCTTGACTTGTGATCTGAATCATCCACTTCAAATGCGATAAAGAGTGCCCGGAGAGTGTTATGCTGCTTTGGTTTAAATCTGGTGCTCGGCTGGTTCCGATTCACACGTGAAGGTTTGTCTACATGTAAACATCGTGAATCTTCCGCTTCTTTGTGTCATGGCTGTCTTCCTCCTTTCCATTCCCATTGGCACTCTCCTCATCAGAGCCCTCCACGTAGCGACCGCCATCATCATCGTCGGGCGCAGTCTCGGATGCTGAATCGTCATATTTGGCTCCGTTGCGCCTGTTTTTGGCTGGGTCGGATTCGTGTCGGAAGCGTCTGCATCCCGGCTTGTCGCCCATTCTCTCGCAGCAATCGAAGATGAAACCCTCCGGATACTCTTTTTTGTTATCCTTCGTGTTGATCTCTCCATGGGCGTCCTCATCGTGGTCGGCCCAAAAATCACCGTCATAGTCGGGTTCCATCGCACCTGGAACAGCGGTGAGCGCGAGTTGATCCAACTGGTCGCGAGGTGCTTACCGTTGTGATACCGGCACAGCTTCTTGGTGTTGCGGTTTTTATTGAAGGCAATCCCGCACTGGACACAGATCACAGTGTCGGACGAGTTGGACCGGTTGAGCTGCTTCAACAAGTCCTCAGCTTTTCGGCAGGTATCGGTGTCATCGCAGAGGGCGGTGAGTATCGCTCGGATTTTCCAATCCTCTGCCTTGTAAATCTTTTCCTTGATGGTCGTCATGGCTATGATGAGAGAGAGAGGAGCTTTGGTGACGCGGGTTTAGCGTTGTTGATGAGACGGGGTTACGCCAAGATGAAGTCGCGACGTTGGATTTGGTGGCGTTTTAGCGCGTCTGGACGGAAATTCCGGGTTGACCCCTGCCACAAGAGACAAAAAAAAAAAAAGACTGTCCACACCTGCTCGGAGATGCGTAATCAATACCCAAGAGGTAGGAAATGGCTTGAAAAGAGCTAGAAGTACTATAATAAAAGTCAGAGTCTTGAATGAGATTTCAGGGATTGGAATTTCATCCAAGAATCTCAGTATAAGGCAATTTCACTTCGTTGAGCAGGTACTTCTTGTCACTGGCCTTCGATTTCAATCAAGCACACGCTCCAAACGTGAGAAACACCAGATACTAGGCATTCGCACTTCTCTATTCCCAAATGGGCCCAGTTATCCTGTCTGATGCTTCTCTCGTGACTTTTTTTCTCGAACAAGGAAGGGCCTGTGCCCAAACAAGCCCATATGTTTTTGAAGGAGGCTGGATGGCACTTTCACTTTCCACATGCACCACCTTAGTGCTGCACCGCTCGTTGTTAGAAGATGTGATTTCGGTTTTCGGCTTCACGGGATTGAAGTTCTCGGAAGCCTTAGGGGTTGTTGATGTCCGTTCAAAGCCCTGTCAGGCTTTGCTGCGCCGCAACGCGATAACCAGGTTTGGCCCTCCCCAGGTGACAGTACACCAACTGCCTGGCACCTCTCCCAGCATGGCATTGATCAGGCCAACCTCAAAGGGGGCTGTTCTGAAAGGTACGACGGATACGTCCCCCAAGAGAATCATCCCCTGTACCCGGAGGGGGCACAGTTGAGCCTCACCTCCACGACATCTGTCCACGCACAATTATCACCAGTCCGGTCTCGGACATAACCGTGGTGCTAACACGAGCGGTGGCAATGCCATCGTCGCAGAAAACCCCGAGGCAATGAGTGATCAGACAGCAGGGGTCGCCTCCAGAGCGCTGTTTGTCCCGCTGTTTCGGAGGTTTCGAGGGCTGATCCTGAGGAGAGTGAGGAGGAGATTGATGGTGCGGGTGAAGAGGGTGGAGATGAAGAGGATGCTGGGAAAGGTGACGATGAGGGCTCGGGTGGAAAGGAAGGGGAAAAGGACGATGATCATGCAAAGTTTGGAGTGCATCAACAAGGGGAGGGCGATCAGAGACGTGAAGAAATAGGGGGAAACGATAGCAACGAAGGGCAACAACGGCGTAATGGACATGGAGCTGGAATGGATAGCGAGATTATAATCCTGAGCGTAGATGAGGGTCAGCACGAGGTGAGACATAAGAGGAGGAAGATCATGTCCATTTCTTCTCTGATTTAGAGGTTGGCCTGGATGGATTCGAGGGTGTCTCTCGAAGTTGTTAAGTCCTCACTCATTGAGACCATCGTTGTTTGTTTTTCGAAGAGTTTCTGGTTGAAACCCCGAGCGAGGTCATGAAGCTGTGTCACCCAGCTGGAGTGGTGGGTGGAGACATGAATGGCCCCTGCCTGGTTACACAGTAGCAGGGATGCGCGAAAACGAAAAGAAAAAGGAAGTTTGAAACGCCACCAAGACAGGCTCGCGTCGTCGGTCTTGGCATCAGATGCAAACGCGTCTCACCCCGCGAGAATCTGTCCCTATTCACTTCATTCCATCCTTGTTCTGAAGCTACTTGTACCTAAGAAACATCATGGAAGCTATTCAAAGAGATCTGCTAGCCATCGAGTCAGCCGAGGAATGGAAAGTCCGCGCCATCCTCGTTGCGCTCTGCAACGACCTCAAGGTTCGCACCAAGGCAGTCGGCCTGCTACGCAAACTCGACAACACAGTGCCAGTCACCAAACCGGCGCAGGAAACCATTGAGATCTGCGTTCAGTGCGATACTCCCTTCAAGGAGTCCGAGAATACCAAGAGGGCTTGCCGGTTTCACAATGGTAAGTTTGGTTTTCCCCTGGGCCCTCCTCGGGCCCTCGAGAATACCGCGCGCAACCTCCTCTACATATATCTAACCGACTCCAGGAGATATGGAGGCCGATTACGACCTTTGGCCAGATCACGATGAAGATTGCCATGGTCCGGTTGAGACGTCTTACAACAAGAGGAACTATCCGGAAAAGTTCATGTGGAACTGTTGCGATAGATACGGGGATGAGCCGGGATGTAGGATGAGCAGGCATCAAGCGAACCCTTCCAAGAATAAACGACTTGGTCTCAACGACGCTGGCTCGGAATGCACTGCCCCTAGCGGCGATGAGGAGGACGAAGAGGACGAAGAGGACGAAGATGAAGAAGATGAGGAGGATGAGGAAGATGATGAGGAAGATGGAGAGGATGAAGATGAGGATGACAGAGATGAGCCCCAAGCCAAAAAGAGGAAGCTCGGGATGTAACAACACCTCGGGGGTGGTAATGCATGCATTTCTGTGAGCACCTGGATAGCAGACCGCCGCGCTCTTGTTGACGCACGTATCTCACGTATCTCGCTGTGACCAAGCGTGTGTAAGACAGTGCCTTCATACGGAACGACTGTGGTCTCAGTGAAGTTTTCACCAAACTATCCACACCCTGGTATGTATTCACTACTGATGAATCCTATCAACCCTCCCAAGTAACCTCAATAACACTCAACTGCGATCCCTCGGGCCTATTAATCCCCGTGATCTTGAATCGTTCATCCGCAAGCGTGATCAGAGACCTCCAATCATCAACATCCCTCTCCTTCGCATTAAACAGCCTCCACGTAACCAAATCATACTCCCTGCCCGCCCTCTCCTGCACCAAACTCACCTCCCCGGGCTCTGGCAACACCGTATCATTAATCACCACCTTGGCCCCCTTCTTCAGCGCGGGCATCAACGCCCTTAAGATCCTCGCAGCATACTCATCGCTCCAATCATGCAAGATCTGCCTCAACACATAGACATCCGCCCCCTTGACAGGCTGCTCCCCAAAGAAATCATGCACCCGAAACTCGACACCCTCCACCTCCTGCGCCACCTCCTCCCGATCCTCCACCACGACCTTGAGTCCCTTTTCTTTGGCAACCAACCTGCCCGCCAATTCACCCCTCGAACCACCCACGTCAACAATCGTTTTGGCACCAGTCCAATCATGTCCCTCAACCAAAAACCGCATGTCCAACCTCGCCGTTGCGGCCAACAACTGCATCGCCTCCGCAAACCGGCCCATTTCGTCGGGCATGGTGGCGTACTCCTCCCAGAACGCGCCCTTTCGGCCTGTCGCCAGATTCCACGCCGTCTCGGTTGGACTTCCCGACCCTGGGAACCGTTCAAGCTGCTGAACTATGTGCGGTGCGCACGTCTACATGCCTTCTGTAAAGGCGTGGATTGCTGCTCGGAGATGCGGTACCTCAGCGATAGCCCTCGAAAGTGAGGTATGAGCGATAACGCCCTTGGTTGGTTCGGCAAAGGTGTGCAGCGTTACTGCCTTGCGGAGGATGCGGTGGACGTCGGACGCGTGGAGGCCTGAAGCGGCGGCGATTTGGGCCGGTGTGGAGGTTTGGTCGGACGGGAAAGCGCTGGCGAGGTGGTGTTTTGATATGATGGCGAGTGGGATGGGCAGGGACGCGGCTTCCATCATTTTGTTGGCGATGCTTGTGGCCGGGTCGTGAAGGAGGCATTGGAGCTCGTCGGAGGCGGCGAGGGCGGCGTTGCGGGCTTCGGCGATTTCAGGTGGGAGATTGAAGCTTGGCGTGTAAGTTGGGGAGAACGAGGGGCTTGGGAGATTGTTTTGGATGAGGTAGGTGTCTAGGATTGCCGTGTTAGTTTGGATTATGGAGGCCAGCTCGGTGATGCGGCTTGGGGAGGCCATTTTGACGGCGGTTTACGGCCAGAATTCAGAATAGGGCGCTTGATAGTGAACTCTGGATGCTTGGAGATTTGTTGGGCCCACGGGCATGTCGATTCATTGCTCATGACATATATAGGCCTGCTTGATCACGGCTTCGCTTGGACGGGATTCGGCGCTTGGTCGCTGGCAACCTCGTCTTCCTCGCACGGCTCCGAGATGCCGACAACCGCAGCTTCAATTCATGTCGACTTAGATCACGCACCGCGCCGCACACGTTCATCACGCGGCGGCCCGCCATATGCGATCGGATACCTATTCCAGCTCAACCCGGATCTTTTGCTCGCTCTTCTACCGTCTTGTGAAAGCGAGCCGCTTGTCGGATTTCCCAGGTTGCTTCGATGATGATGGCGGTTCAGAATGTCGTTGGTTGGTGGAACAAGGGAAGGATCGCCAACACCGGTGTGGCGTCTGACATACAGCTCAACCACTCTTAGAAGCACGCATATGGGATAGCTTTAACTGAAAACACGCAAGTGCTGCGACGAGATGGGTGTTTGAGTGTGGTATCGCACCCTGTTTGCTCCGTGTGCTGCAGGGTCTTTAGGCTCCAAGCATGTGGGAGGCTGGAAATGGGCGCTGATGTACGGGAAGGGAAGAACCATGCCTCAATGGTGCGAAAGACGGGCGCGGCCTAAACATCGCCACCGTGCGGTTGTCATAAAGTCGAGCGCTTGTCAAGGGAAGGCAAGTCCCCGTTGCTATACCAAGGTGACTCGCCGTATCAAAGTCCCATCAGGTACTGCTTCACCATACATGATGCCTTGGACAAAGCTCGCCCCCACCAAGTTGAACGTGCCAGTTTCCGCAACCTTTCGAAGGAGAAAAGGAAACTTTCCGCCGAGGAGAACATGAATCGTATCCCCTACTCGCGTGTCGACGGGTCCCAAACCAATAAGCCCCGACTCCGTGAGAAAAAACCGTTGGTTGATCAGGCATTGAGGAACCAAGTTTTCCTCCAAAAGTGGCACCCTGCCCTCATAGTCGTCCCTGATTAAGCGCCACTCTTCAGGCTCCATCCGGCGGTATGTCGCCATTGTTGCAACATAAAGCGTTGTCCCCCTCTTTGCAAAAACGACATCATTCTTAAGGTCTACGGGTAGGATTTCGTCCTCGCCCGACCCTATGACGATGTGGTCTCCTGCCATCAGCGTCCAAAACGCTTCTTCGTATGTTCCTTCTCCCTTTCCTCCTCGGCGGTATGGCTTGGACTTGTCAATGGCGTTTAGCCATGAGCGTATAATCGAATCCGTTGCGCGGGTGCTGAGGTGTTTGTGTTCCATGGCATCAAAGGTGCTAACGACGGTGTCAACTTGCACTCCCATGAGGGTCAAAGCACCGTGTTCGGGGGTATAGCCAACCGTGACACAAGGGTGTCCTACGGCGCTCTCGAGTAGAAGGTGTCTGAACTGGTTGATCTCCATGGCGAACTTGCCCGTCTCAACGCGAGCTGTCCAATCTGGGGTCCATGAAGGCAGCATGGGATCTCTGTCGAACTCTCTGGGTCTCCACAAGATATCGAGCAACTTGGTCTTTTGTATAATGGCAACAACGGCGTTGGCGTACACAATGCGATGGTCCAGGGAATAGTCCGGCTTGATTTCAGGGTTACCGAGAATACCTAGCATAGCGTAAACACGGTCTCTCGGGTCAGACGCCACTCTGTCTCGGAATCGTGTAAATACCTCAACACGCGACATTGGTTCGATCGGGAGTGGGGATTTCACTGCATCCGCGATGTCGAATATGGATTTTACTGTTTCCGTAAAGCGCATACGAAGTCCAAAGTCTAGGCCAGAACAGCATCTGTACTTGCAGTACCGAAAGTTGATCCGGAGATTGATGGCTGCAACGGCGAACGACTGCCATGGGAGTCGAACACTGCCACACACAACGGTTGCTTTTTGCGAGAGAACAACTTCCTGGACGGTCCAGAGTCTCGACCACCAGGAAAAGTCCATGATGGCCCTCAGGCCTTTCTCGTACGCGCGAAGTCCCATTGTTGCCGGGCTAGGGTCGCCGTCTCCGTCGTCCTGTTGCGGATTTTGGACACAGCCACTCGTGCCGGGTCCATGGTTGGCAAGAAGCTGGATGAATAAGAATCCCAGGATAACGTCACTCTGGCTGGCCACGGTGCCTGGTAACCCTTTGGCAACACTTGGACAATTGTTGAACGTCAGTTTCCCGTCAGAAAATGTGAAAGGGTCGTCAGCGCAGTCGCCCAGCCAGATAAACACCTCTCTTGCACGAGAGTAGATGCGGCCCATGAGTCCGACTTGGTGCGTCTTTTCGTCCTTGTCGTCTTGGTTGATGCATAGCGCATCGACCCAGAGTTCCTTTGGCTCAGTGGCGTCTCGCAGGTTTCGCAGACGGCGAAGCGCGGCATATAAATTGGCAGTGACGTTTCGCTCCTGCTGGTCGACGATGATTTTATCGCAGATCGTTGGGTCGCCCCAAACATACGATAAAGCGTCATACTGGGGGTTTCCATCCAGTGAGGCTGTGGAGAGAGAGCAGATGATAGGGTCGCTGGGCTTTCCAGGCATGAGAGAAAGGATTCGAATGTCCCTGCTCCTGGGATCTAGCTTCGGCGCTGACAGGCCACATGTTGACGAAGAACCTGCCGAAGACATTGAGGGCTCGGAACTTTGGTTATGGAGGGTGCTGAACAGACGTAAAGTGGGGTGGTTTTGGTTGAAGAATTGGCGGAGAGAATTTCGGTGAGAGCCTGCTGCCTGACGCTGCCGCACATCGACCAGGGGGAATCGCGTCCATGTGCTTGGCAACCAATGTTCATTCCGCCAACAGCCAGGCCGGTTTGGTCGAACCCGGACCATCACGTCTTACTACAAGCGCAGTCAAACTGACACCAGAATTCAATGTCATTAATACGACGCAAATTCCATTCTGCCTGGCGATGTCTGCGCATCTCGGCCCCACTTCGCACCGGAGCACCCCCGCGGTCTTGGTCAGACTCCGAGGGGGAGACCACCCAGGTCGCGTCGATCGATCGATTGAACTTTGACTTGGCAATGTATTCACTGCAGAGACCCGCCAAAAAAAAAAGCAACTTCAGTGTCTTTGAAACTTGCAAACCACATACCTATTTCCAGGTTTCTGAAGGAGGGTCATGGCGAACTAGCCCCACCCAGA
Organism: Cercophora sp. LCS_1; assembly: GCA_036250225.1. Classification (NCBI taxonomy): domain Eukaryota; kingdom Fungi; phylum Ascomycota; class Sordariomycetes; order Sordariales; family Lasiosphaeriaceae; genus Cercophora; species Cercophora sp. LCS_1. The sequence goes on along the minus strand of JAPZLL010000069.1, from coordinate 30,873 downwards.
ATCTGGGGAATTCCTGCATGCTGGGAGAGCTGACCCAGACGCATAAGGTATAGCAAACCAATGCCCCTGAGCCTTGGAATCCCAAGCGACACGCGGCCTGTGCCCTACCTGATGGCGAAACCCACCGAGGATCCGTGGGAGTGTGCTGGGGTTATTCAATCCAGGTCCAGGACGGCGTGCCCGTTGTTCTTTGGCCCGGTGTTGATAGCTTGTGGTAGGGAATCTAGGGCCCGCGTTGTGCACGTTACCTAATTTGGCCCCTTATCCACTTTTTGGTCCCAGAGTGGCACGATGCAGTTGCGTCTTGGGCAACAAGGATGGATCAGAGACTCGCTTCTTATGCCTGGAGGCGATCATGGCACCTTCCCCGATCTACCCGATCTACCCGATCTAACCCCATCGAAGTGAAGTCGTGGGACAGGAGCGTTGAAGGAAAGTGTTTGCCCTTGGGCTTCATCATCAACCTGGTATACGTCTCTGGCGGTAAGTTTCCCTCTTCCCCTGTTGAATAAGCAAGGGTCGCATCATGTAACTGACAATCTGTGCTGTAGCATATTCGGCTGCCTGCGACTTTGTCCTGGCAATGCTACCCTGGCCCATCATTTGGAACCTCCAGATGAAAAAGAAGGAGAAGCTAGGCGTCGGAATTGCTATGAGCATGGGCGTTCTCGCCGGCATCATGGCGACAATCAAGACGGCGCATCTCGACAAGCTGTCGACCAATGACTCGTACGATGCCGCTCACTTGACGATATTCGACACTGCCGAAATCAGCGTCACCATCATGGCCGCGTCCATCCCTGCCATGCGCCTCCTCTTCCGCGATCTGCAGTCTTCGACCAGGAACTACTACAGCCAGAGCGGGCCACAACGGAGCAGACCCACGATCGGAAACCAGGATGGAAATCACAGCGCCGACAAGTCTCAAGCTGGTGATATCAAGGATGATAGGAGTGACAGGGGGATTCTCAGTCACGATGGTGCAGGGTTGTGAGTCCCTTGAAGCATGTTGTAAGGCGGGCTGGATTTGTGAAACTAGATCGGTTGAATACCATCAGAACTCAAGGAGCCTTCCTTCGCTCCCCTATTTTGCTCCATTCCGTATCCATGGCCCCGGGTGGTTCGCGTTATCCCTCATTACAACGACCTAAAGTGCATTTCAAAAGGCATAAACCTCTTTCCGAAAGACCCAACCCCCTTTGCAAAAGGCGTAGACTTCATTTCAAAGAGCCTGCAAGCTACAATGAATATGAAGATTTCAATACTGTTGAGTTGGTGCCTGCCATGTGAGTATGTTTCTCGAGGGACATCACTATGTGTGGGCAGGTTAGTGTTATTTTAGGGGTTGTGATGGAAAAGCAAAACACTGAATGCAAAAAGAAAGAGAGACCTGAGAATATCAATACAGTCTATGCTGAAACCTAATGCGGCGCCTCTACGAGTGTCTAGGCAATCCAAAACCACACCCTCTGGATCCAGTTCTTAGGCACTGGGTCCACATCAGCCGTGCACAAGTCATCCATCTCCTTCTTCCCCGTCACCACATCGATATCCTCAGCTGACTTGGCCCATGGCCCGCGGAAGACTGCCTTGTGACCAAGATAAAGAATCAAAAACGCAGGGATTGTAATGTACGCAGCGAGGAAATCCTCGTAGCTGAACGGGGCGAATGTGGTGAAGCCGTTGGTGAGCGTCAAGAGTGTGACGATGAAGAGTACGACCCACGTCGCGTATGGCTGGAAAGGGGTCTTGAACGGTAGCGTATCCAACAAGCCTTGAACCTCGAGCGCTTTCCTGAACCGGAGATATGTGATCATGACGACGATCCAGGCGATGTATCCAGAGATGGTCGAGAGGTTCATGAGCCATGCGAAGGCCTTTACGCCGCCACTGCTGACATTCAGATAGGCTAGGCATCCAAACAGGCTGGTTGCAATGACTGCAGGATAGGGAACACCCCGGCGGTTGGTCTTGGCAAAGATGGCCGGCGCTTGCCCGGTGACTGCCAGACTGAAGAGGACGCGCGAGCCCGAGTAAAGGAAGGCATTGCCCGCAGACCAAGCCGATGTCAGGATTGCGCCGTTGATGGCGTGATCAAGGCCGGCGATGCCGGCTCGCTGGATTCCGATGACCCAGGGGCTTGCGCTAGCGTTATTGGACTTGTCGAGAAGCCTGGGTTCGTCGTATGGGACGAGGCAGCCCACGATCAAGCTGCTGACGCCATAGAAGATGGCTAATCTGTAGAGGAAGCGCCTGGCTGCCTTGGGGAGATTTCGCCGCGGGGCCACAGTCTCACCAGCAGCGAGGCCGATCAGCTCAGGTGATGTGATGAAGCTGAAGCCGCAACGCGCAAACGTAGACCAAAAGGATAGGAACCGACCCGAAGAGCCGGGAGCAAGCAGCTCCTTGAATGCTCCTGGGTCATACCAGTACAGAAACCCGATGCGTTCGTGAGTCGGGCCACCTCCCAGCATAATGACGATGCCTAAGATGATGAGGCCCATGATGGTGATGAGTTTGATCGAGGCAAACCAGAACTCGGCCTCACCGAAAACCGACACGGCAATGATGTTGAGGAGAAAGCTGACTACCAGTATGATTGTGATCCAAACAGCTGGGTGCACCTTCGTGTCCCAGTAGCCTAACAAGAGGGCGCCTGCGTTGGCCTCGGCTGCGACCAGAATCGCATATGCGTACCAGTAGTTCCAGCCAGCGGCGAAAGACAAGCTGGTGTCGACGTAGCGGCCCGTGAAGTAGGGAAGCGTGATGCCGCGCATCGGGAGGTAGGTTACCATTTCGGCGATATTGTTCATGACCACCCAGACAACACCCATCATGCACATGTAGCCCATCCATAGCGGCGCGGGACCAACGGAGCTCAAGATGGAACCTGAACCTAGGAAGAGCCCAGTTCCGATGCTGCAAACCCCGTCAACACTCGTCTCAGCGGAAGGGTCCCGGGCTGGGATACTTACGCACCACCCAGAGCCAGAAACTGGATGTGCCTGCTTTTCAGGCCTCTCTGCAGCTGGGACTTCTTATCAAGGGCAATGCCGCCGTCAATGGTGATGCCGGACCCCTCTTCCTTGTCAGAACTAAGGTCACCGCCATGGCTGTCGTGCCTCGCTGGTTCCTTCATGTCGGTAGATGCACACTACAGGGTCGAGAATGATGCCACGAGATGAAGTGTTAAGTGGCGTCAAAGGCGTTGGACAAAGTCAAAAATCGCACAGTCAATATAAATAGGGCAGGGTCATGGGAGATCGTTATCATGCACCCCACCAAAAGATTGCAACGACGTTGAATGCCACGAACTGTAAAATCTTCCCAGGGTCCTGGGGCCGATAAGAGCCGTCTGCATGGTTACCTCTGTGGCAGCGTGCATGTCGTTGAGGGTCAGTCAAGGGACGGATGGTAAGCAGGTTTTGAACAGGGCCATTACATCATTCGTCGACAAGGGGGACACGGGGTTTTGGAAGGAAGGTGAGCAGGTGATCATTTCAGCGAAACGTAACAGTTCAGGTCTTGGATGCAGCGGTGTTGCCCTATAGGAGAGGGGCCGCGGCTGACCGCCCTGTAAAGGCCCGATGCACCTTCCTCATCGGCCAAATTGCCGCCGGAACACTGCTGTCGTGCATCGGTGTCTGCAAAAAGAACACCCGGGCGAAGGGACTCGCAATGCACCTGCTTCTCGCCACCAGTTGTCTCAGAAATCCCCGCGTCGCGCGGTTTCTCCCTTTATCGACATGCGACACGGCGCGCCTCCAACGCCAAGCCCACCACTGCGTTCACACTGGCATCCGTCTTTGCAAGCCCGTTCTCGTCCCATTTCTCACTCGACCATTGCCTGACACTTGATCTCCACGTTCAACCTTTCGTTCGGCAATGCGGCAACTTGAATGCAAGTCCGGGCCGGCGCCTTTGTCCGATCCGGCCAGATGTTGTTCCACTCGGCATTCATCTTGGCGTAATCGCGCATGTCGGTCAGGAAGACAGTCGCGTCAACGACGCTTTCCAAGCCGCATTTTCCGTCGGTGGCCCCGCGAATGATGGTTTCGATGTTTCTCAACACCGCTGCTGTTTGCGCTCCGCAGTCAAGCTCATGAGTTCCGTCATCCCGGGTAATGCATCCTTCGTAGGTTCCATCTCCGCGACGGCTTGAGGTGCCTGAGACAAAGATGGTGCGTGCCGTGCTGGGGATGGTTCTAGCGTGTGGGTAATTGGCGAGACCCTGGGCGCCGGTGGCTGGGAGGAGGTAACCTGTCCCGTTGGATGACATGATGCACGGGCGCGACAGGAAGAATGGAAGGCGACTGAAGTTGCAGAGTGAGATCCAACGACGAGCAGTTTCCTGCGATGAGGTTGTTGATATCGAACCCTTTTGAGCTAGTGCGGGGAGGTGAAAGGAACTCCCGGTGGTACCCGCTCGCTAGCCGAATCTTCCGTCATCCGATTCCGATCCGCGCCGCCAAGCCCGGCTTCCGACGGAGCTAGAACGGGGCTAGGACTCGCCGTCGACGCAAGACGACATTGCTTTTCCCGGTCCTTGCATTGCCTCGCGCTAGGAGGTATCTCAAAACAGACGCATTTTCCGAGGATTTTGCCATTGTCAGCGCCAAGACGTTTACCCCAACAGACAATATTCGACAATGGGATCGGCCAAGTCGACGACACCGGTTTCAGGGGAAGGAATACACGACACCGGCATGGACTCTTTCATGAGCTGCGATAGCCTCGAAAAGGCGAAAGAGTACATTGATCGCGGATCTCCGATACTCCTCCGGAACTATGTGTCTGGGTCCTTCTCGACTGTAGACACAGCGTCGACTCCCTCCATCGAGTCTGTTGATCCCAAGACGGGCGCGGTGTTCGCTCAAGTGCCCTGCACGCAGTATGATGGCGTCGAGACAGCTATTCGTGCTGCTAAAGACGCGTTCCCAGCATGGAGCAAGACCACACGAGCGCAGCGATCCAAGTATCTGAGACGCATCAGTGAACTTCTCGAGGAGCACCGCGACGTCTTTGCTGTGTGGGAAAGTATCGACCAGGGGAAGACATTGGAGAGAGCCCGAATTGAAGTCGATCGAGCCATTTCGAATTTCTCGTTGCGTCCCCCAGACCCTGGCAAGGCTCTCACAACAGGAAGCTGACACTTCGCAGATATTTTTCAACGTACATCCTCCACGAGCAAACCGCTGCCCGGATGATCGATAGCAATGATGTACTCACGTATGAGCATCGTTCCCCTCGAGGGGTGTTTGCCCTTATTTCTCCGTGGAATATGCCGTTGTACCTCCTAACATGGAAGATTGCGCCTTGCCTTGCATTTGGCTGCACAGCTGTTGCCAAACCAAGCGAACTCACCAGCATGACCGCATTCTGTAAGAATAACTTGTCCTCTTCCGTGGGTCGTACTGACCGAGAAAGTGCTCTGTGCGATCCTCTCCAAGGCTGGTCTTCCATCCGGTGTCATCAACATTATTTTCGGTGACGGAGCCACAACGGGCGCCGCCCTCGTTACCTCTCCACTTATCAACGGCGTGTCTTTCACCGGAGGAACCTCCACTGGCATCACGATCCGCAAGCTCACCACACATCAAATCAGCAAACATCTCTCTCTCGAACTCGGCGGGAAGAACCCCACATTGGTCTTTGCCGATGCACTCGGAGATGAGGAAAGCCGGCAAAGGACCATTCGCATCGCGGCAGCTGCAGCATTCGAGAACCAAGGGGAGATCTGTCTCTGTGGCTCGCGAATCTATGTTGAGCAAAGTGTTTACGATGACTTCAAGACCCAGTTCGCACGCTACGTCAAAGAAACATATGTTCTGGGCAAAACAGTCGGGGCAGTGGTGAGCAAAGCGCATTACGGGAAGATATCAGGGTATTTGGCACTTGCATCGGAGGAGGGAGCAGAGGTTTTGGTCGGAAACGACCAGAAATACGAATCGGAGCGTGCAGGATATTGGATTGAGCCGACGGTTTTGACCGGGCTTGCTGAGACCTCAAAGGTGATCAAGGACGAAATTTTTGGACCGGTGGTGACAATATCGTCTTTTGCAACCGAGAATGAGGCCGTCCGACTGGCAAATGACAACGAATATGGCCTGGCGGCGGTTGTGTTGACGACAGACGGGGCAAGGATGCGGAGAGTGGCCGAACACCTCGAGGCCGGGCTTGTTTGGGTCAACGGGTGGCTTCAAAGAGAGCTAGGCACGCCGTTTGGTGGCATGAAGGGCAGTGGAACCGGGAGAGAGGGTGGAGAGTACTCGAGAGACGTTTTCACTGTTGTGAGAACGGTTCACCTGCCGAGCTCCTACTGATGGTGTTGAGCCACAGCGAATGCTACAAAAGTTGCGGCCAAAAGTTTACCGCTGAACTGCCTTGGTTATCTCTGCTCTTTCCCTTTGCGGTCTCGCCGCTTGTGTTAGCCGCAGCTTGGCCCGGCGTCAGTGACGACCCCATCATCGGGACAAAGTCCGCGGAACGCAAAACCAACCAATCACAGCGCGCCAATCGACTTACATCCGTTCCGTCATCCGCCATCCGAGCATCACGGGACCGGGGTGATCGCAGCGTGTAAGACACATCAAGCTTCCACCACTGGCAGTTCGCGTACATGGCCATGTTTTTCAGCATGAAATTACATCATCTCCGTTGTCCGCTGCATTTTACACCTTCGCGTCCCCGCTCCTCACCTTCTCTCGCTCTCAAACCCACCAATTGACTGGTGAGCAAGAAGAGGGAAGCAAACCACAGTATTCACAATGGCACTTCCAGTTTTCTCCAACGGTGATTGCTGCTCGTGCTCATCGGCCTCCTCCACATCCACCTCTCTTTCCACTCCACCACCACCCAGCACCACACATGGATCCGCCACCGGCCTCTTCCGCATCGACATGCACACACACATCATGCCGCCCTCTCTCCCGGACCTCTCATCCCTCGCCCCAGCTTCTTCAGACTACCAATGGCCCTCGTTCAAACCAATCAACGACCCAACCTCAGCCGGCATCGACATGTACGTCGGCCCATCCTTCTTCCGCCGCGTCCAACCCAACTGCTACGACCCCACCGTCCGCCTCCGAGAAATGGACACCGCAGGCGTAGACGTCCAAGTCCTCAGCACAGTCCCCATCCTCTTCTGCTACGACGCGCCCGTCAAGCCAGCCATCCACCTCGCCGAGTCCCTCAACGACCACATCGCCCAAATCTGCACCGCCCACCCCACCCGCTTCGTTGGTCTCGGAACGCTCCCTCTCCAGGATATCCCCTCCTCCATCACCGAGCTCCGTCGCTGCATGACGACCCTCGGTCTCCGCGGAATCCAAATCGGCTCTTCGGTCTCCGCTACCAAAATGCTCGACCATCCCGATTTTGAACCCCTCTGGGCGGAATGCGAGAAGCTACACTGTCCGGTGTTTATCCACCCCCTAGGCTACGCCTTGCCCAAGGAGAATCCAGACCGATGGTCCAAATACTGGGCCTCCTGGTTAGTCGGGATGCCGTCCGAAACAGCCCTGGCCGTGCACGCGCTCACGGCGTCGGGTGTGTTGGTACGGCATCCAAAGCTGAGGGTGTGTTTTGCGCATGGAGGCGGGGCGTTTCCCGCCTTGTTGGGACGCATCCGACACGGATACGAGTGTCGGCCGGACTTAGTGGCGCGGGACGCAATGGGGGTTCGTCCGACGGAGCATGTTAGGGGAGCACAGGTGTGGATTGATTCGTTGGTGCACGATGCGGATTTGTTGGAGTATGTGGTCAAGAAGATGGGTGGGACGGGGAGGATTGTGATGGGGAGCGACTATCCTTTTCCATTGGGGGAGGTGCCTGTTGCGGGGGAGATGTTGGTGGGTGATGAGGTTGGAGCGTTTATGCGGTTGGAGGAACGGGCTGGGGTTCTTGGAGGGAATGCGATTCGGTTTTTGGGACTGGGGGGGGAGTTTGAGGAGCAGGTGGCGGAGAGGTTGAGGGAGGCGCAGGGGAAAGGAAGGGAGGGGGGGCTCTGGACGTGGGGTCTTGAAACGGGGTTTGATGGAAAAGAAGGGAATGGACGGGTGGAGGTTGTTGATGGGGATTGGGACTCGGTCAGCGGGAGTTTGTAGGTGGTCGTCTCGACTGGTGTTATCCTCTTTTGGGTTTTGTAATAAGGGATCAAGGTTCAAGAATGTCATGGATTATTATGGTTGATAAGTGTATCGTTTGAGTTGTGAAATAAGAAACATAATTACTCTATGAGTTTCCGTTGAACAAACTCTCTCTATTACCCCCGGCGTTTTGTGAACACGGTACAGACACACCTATTTTTCTATATCGTATGCGTCCCCGTCAGCTACTCCAATGGTTTCATACCTGGTCAATTTGCCGACGAAAAAACCAAGCCATCAAGACATGACGTTGAGATGTCAGGGTTCTCTCTCGCCGAGGCGTCCAAAAGAAAAATACAAAAGACTTCAATCACCATTTAATAAAGCCCCAATCATTGGTTTAAAGGCCTCGAGCCTTTCGATCCAGGTATTTCTATAGCAGAGAACTGGGAAGGACTAGCTAAAGCTTTAACGACAGCATTTGTAGTTCCGTCACACACTTTCCAGTGTCGAGTGTCTGAATGCTCTAGAGCTTCGACAACGGCTGATTTTTAGAGGGACAACGTCGCTGTGACTTTCGTCAATACACACCAATTCCTTGCTCGTGGCATCAAAAGTTTGATTAACAATCGCACCTCAAACTGCCCCATACTCGTTTGTATTGTACCCCTCAATGCTCGCAAGAATATCCAAAATGGCCAGTCACCTCCCCCGCAACACCCATTGCCTCCTGCCCACCCGTCACAACCAATCCTTGCCACACCATCACCAGCGCACACCACCCGACGAAAAAAAAAAAGAGGCGCCACATCCCGAAAGCCTTTCCATTCCGACAACGGTGGTGCACCCCCCTTTTCCGGCGATCCCGCCAAGAACTGATCGGCCCACCGCCACCCCAAACGGTCCCCACCTCCGCTCCGGGATCGCAGCAGGGTCGGTGAGTGGCTAGACCGAAACAAAATCGATAGTTTCCAGCACACCCCCTCCTAACCAAACTGCAAGACTGGTCACACAGCTCATTGCCCTTGTAATCCGCATTGTGTCTGTCCGTACCGGGCCACCAGTTCGTGCGTCTCCGAAAACCTGGTTCAATATTTATGGGTCACACTTTCCCCATGTTCCTGGGGTGGGTCGTGATGTTTTAGCGCGTGGCGGCCTAGTATCTTATCAGATCATCTCCCTCACCCCGGTGTCTGGGTCGGTCGTGCCTGGCCGGTTGCAGGCCGTGCCGTGTCCCCATCTTTTCCTGCCCTTTCTGCCCAACATAAGGTAAATCCTCTTGCATCCTCTCCCGAACACGCAAACACGGCTCGGTAGACACCACCACCACATAGACATAAAAAAACACGGCAAATCTTTGTGTTACATCCCGTGCTCGGTAGCACAACATGAGCCAACCACCGACGACCCTCTTCGTCAACGGCAACATCTTTTTGTCGGGTGTCACACCAGGTGTGAATGCCGGCTTACACCGTCTACCGACTTTTGCGGAGGCGCTGCTGGTTCGGGGCGACAAGATCGAGTATGTTGGACCGGAAAATGACAGCGTTGTGGCGGCTGCGCGCGCCGAGGCCGGCACCGTTGTTCGGGATCTGCAGGGCAAGACGCTCCTGCCAGGCTTCGTCGACGGGCACATGCATCTCATGATCATGGGGCAGTCACTCAACAAGCTGGATCTCGGCAAGTGCAAGACGCTCGTCGATATCCAGACCACTATCAGGGAGTACGCCGCTGCAAATCCTGATGCACCGAGGGTCCTTTGTCGGGGGTGGATGCATTCCATGACTCCAGGGAAGGTTACCGCAAAGGACCTGGACGGACTGGACGGAGAGAAGGATCGACCAATCCTGATTGACACCAAGGACCTGCACACGGCGTGGTGCAATACCGCTGGAATCAAAGAGCTGGGTGCCGAGTCCTGGGCTGATGTGCCTGGTGGAACCATTGAGAGAGATGCAGACGGAAAGGTGACTGGCGTTTTCAACGAAGCCGCCAATATCACGTATGTGTGGCCGTACCTCGCGAGGGTGGCGACCATGGAGGAGCGGACAGAGGCAATCAAATCTGCCGTGGAGGCCTACCATGAGGCCGGCTATACCGGATTGATCGACATGGCCATGGATCAAGGGGCTTGGGACGCGTTGCAGGCCTTGCGAGCAGAGGGATCGATACCGATGCGCATCGCGGCTTACTGGCTCATCAAGCCAGGAAAGGACGACGAAGAGAATCTGGCTCAGGTGGAGCAGGCAATCGAGTTGGCAAAGGTGTATAATGCCGAGACAACACCAGACTGTCGAATCGTGGGTGTCAAAGTCATTTGCGACGGGATCATCGATGCTTGCACGGCTGGTTTGACGGAGCCGTATTCTCACAACGACCATCTCGAGGTCCCTCTGTGGACGTTCCAGCAACTCGAACCAGTGGTGAAGCGTGCGAACGAGGCCGGTCTGCAAGTCGCCTTGCACGCCATCGGTGACGCGACGATCAAGGTGGTTGTCGATGTCTTGACCGCTCATGTCACTCCGGGACGGCGTCCACGGGTGGAACATCTGGAACTGGCCAATGAAGCTGAGGTCGCTCGTCTCGGTCAGGGGAATATCACAGCCTCCATCCAGCCGGTGCATGCCGACCCTGCCATTCTCCGTGCTTGGCCAAAGTTAATCGGTGAGCATAGATGCGGCCGTGCCTTTGCGTACCGGGAGTTGTCCGATGCTGGCGCGCCCTTGGCACTTGGAAGTGATGCGCCGACGGCTCCCCATACCCCGCTGGGTAACGTCTATGTCGGCACAACGAGAAGATCGTACCGCGAGCAGGAGTACGAAGCCACGGTCAACCCGCACTTTGCACTTGGGCTGTGCGAGGCTGTTGCAGCTGGAACGGAGGGAGCGGCGTATAGTTGCTTCGACGATCAGAGGATAGGGGTACTGAAGGTGGGATACAAGGCCGACTTTGTCGTTGTGGACATGGTGTGGGAAAAGGAACAGTTGAAAAATGCCAAGGTGACGGAAACGTGGTATGATGGTGCCAAGGTCTGGGAGGCAACCAGGTAATTGGTGAAGGGAATAAATTAGGCGTCAAAGTATCGACGAGGCCAGATATTCATTGCTGTCTTCAGTCCACTGTCCAGAGGGAGTCCGGCGTGGTTGGTGCGAATGTCTCCAGTGCCGTTGGCATGCAAGTTGATCCAGAAGATGGCATTGCCAGCAACAGGCCTGAATGCGAGCCCCCCATCCTCATGTTCCCTCCACAGCGGTCTTGGCTCCTCTCCGTCCTTCTTCCGACGATCCTCGCCGTGCCAGAGACCTTGACCCCAACTTGCCGGTGGAACAATGCTCTTTGCATATGGGAAATGAGTCTCCCCACCGGTGCAGTTGTCCTGCAGGATGGCGAAGAACGAAGCCACCCTGTTCCATTTCCTATCACTGCCGTCGTTGGCCCAGATCGGCGAGTTGAACCAGTCGTGGTGAATGTTGAAACGCTGTCCGGTCGTATACCGCACCAGCTGCGGAGGTCCCATCTCATCCCATCCATCCCTTATCATGGTGCCCAAGAAGCCTCGGGCTCGGCTCAAGACGCAGGCAACGGCAAGGTCGTCGCGCGGCAGGCCTGCCGACTCGGATGTTCTGTCTGATGTCTTTTGCTGATAACCCTGCTTCGTCACCTGCGAAGGAGCGAACCGTGGCTCTGCTATTTCCAGAAGAGCGGTGATTTCTCGAGGAGAAACAAGATCGTGGATGTAGATGATCAGAGGATCGAGCGAGACGAGTTCGGTCCGGTACGTGTGTGATGGATCGCAAACGAATCCTTGGTCGACGGGCGCCGTGGTGTTGGTGTTTCGGAAGAAGGGAATGGCAAAGGGGTAATCAGGCACGGGGAAGTCGCCGACAAACGAGGTCAGCTGTGGCGGGGATATATCGTAGAGATAAGGGGCACCGAGGGCGACGAGGAGAGCGCCGGCAGAGAGGCCGGCTGCTTTTGCGAGGCTGTGGCTTGACATGGCGATGAGTGAAGAGCTGAGCTCTTTGCTGTTGACGGTGTGGTTGGATACCGGTCGGTGTTCATGGCCCAGAGCCAGGGCACCGAGGGGGTGGCACAACTCGTAATAAGGCCCTGGGTGCCAGCACCAGCCAGCACCAGCAAGACCAGCTTGTGTCACCGTTTCATCCGTCACCACCTCTTGGCTACTAGACCACGCCTCCAGGGCCCTGCCCGGCCTGTCAACAGCCCATCTCAGGGGAGCATGTCGCTCCGAGGTGCCCTTCCTCCCCTCACCAATAATGATCTGGGGGCATGTTTAATATCTTGAGACTCCACAAGTGCCGAAACGGTGCCTAGACGAGGGCGGCGGCGGGTGCATAACCGCGTCGGTACCCGTGTGGTGTCGCAAACGAGCTCACTGGCTCGGCCAACATAGCCGGTGCCGATGGCAATCATGCCCCGTAGCAATTGGTGTGGCGCGCGCGTTATCGACCGTCTTATTGGGGATGATCAAATTGAGGTTGTAGCGCGGGTAAATTTCCCCGGAAATCCGTTTGGACGAACAGGGTGACGACGACTGCCCGGGCCAAGACCAGACAGCAAAATGCTTCGTGATCCCGATCTAGCCGAACCTGGGATTTCACGGAGCGAGACGGCGCTGGCTGCCGCTGCGCGGCGGTCCATTTTACTCCACCTATCCGCATTGTGCTCGGTTCGGTGCGTCTTGGCCGTTGCCTTGGACCTGGTTGTCGTCTTGTTCGGCTAACAGGTGGACACGGACGTCGGCCCAGAGAGTGGTAGCGAGCCCACTCGTCGGCCCCTCTTCAAATGAGCGCCTGGGAATCTTGCCCGTCTTGTCGTCTTGTCGTTGGCTTGTCTCTTCTTGTCGGGACGCTTGCTTGTGCTTGCCCAAAGCTTTGTCGATCTCATCGCATCTCTTGTCTTTCTTGTCTTTCTTGACCGATGCTTGTCAAGTTCCAAGCCTCCAGGTGCAGCGTTGCAACCTTGGCGTTGTTTGACACGTTGTATTTTCGGGACGACAAGTCATTCGCCTGCGATGGAGACTGGGCAATTTTTTGGTATTGACAGAAATGGAATCGGCTTGTTGACTTCATTGGCGAGGTGTGGAATGCAAAGTTGACAAGAGAAACTTTTTTTTTGCGTTTTTGGCTTTCTCTCAGTCCGTTGTGATGGAATAGATGGGGCCTGTCCTGGCTCCGTAACACCTTCCCCGGTCGTCACTCTTCCTCCTGCGTGGTAGCCCCGAGTTGTTTTCTCTTTCCAATTCCCAAAGCAAATACGAAGCAAATACAACAATCAAATCATTCGAAAAATCAAACACCCTACTTATTGCCCTCCAGGCATCATCCCTTGCGTACCCGCAATAAACCCTCCGTCAACAACAAGATCAGTCCCCGTCACATAGCTGGCATCCGGCCCAGCAAGAAAAGCCACAGCACTTGCAATCTCGTCGGCCGTACCACCACGCCCCATAGGTGAGCCCGCAATCATCCCCCGAATCGTAGCACCGCTCTCTCCTTCCAACTCCTTTCTCACCATGGCCGTCAAGATGACACCCGGGCTGATACTGTTGATCCTAGCACCCCGAGCACTCCACGCCCTAGCCGCAGCCTGAACGCGAAGCAAGTTGGCCGCCTTGGAGACCGAGTACGCCGAAGCCGGGTTCGACGCCGTTTGCAACAATTCCTCGTTGCGAAGCAGCTGGTCCCTCGGCGCCGTCGCGAGATGCCGCGCCAGTTCGGCCGAGGGAGATGCCCCGAACCGAGCAATACTCGCGATGCACGTCATGGACGATCCGGGACCCATGACCTCTTGGAACGCGTCAATTACGTTGGCCGTGCCGAGGAGGTCGACTTCGAGAATGCGGTTCGCCGGTGCCATGGCCGGCGAGAGGCCCGCTGTGTGGACGACTGTTTCGATTCTGCCGGCCTTGGCAACGGCTTGTGCGAATTTCTGGACGGTGTCAAAGTTGGCGACGTCGATCAGTTGCGTCTCGACGTCGTGGCCGTCGTCTCGGAGGCTTTTGGCCGCAAACTCGAGGTTCTTTTCCGATGCGTCGGCGACGAAGACGTGGCGGCCTGCAGCGAGTCGACGGGCTGATGCGAGGCCCATGCCTCCGCTGCCGATGATTGCTAAGACGCTTCGAGATGCATTGGACATGGCGGGCATGTATGGATGATTATGTGGGTTGTTGTTGTTTAATTGAAGCAAGTGATGTTCAAAACAGTTTGGTACATTAGAAGGGGTTCAACAGCGCGAGTTGCCGTTTTTGTACCAACTGTTCGTACTCGGTGCCAGGTCTAGATCTCACATCAAACAACCGAACACGAAAGCGAGGATCCTTGCTTCTCCGCATTGAGATGCCAAGCACCACCCGACGTTCGAGCTGCGGAGTTGACCGAATCCGCAGTTTCTAAGGGGTCAAAGCTCCAAGAGCTGCTCGTATTCTGGGACATATTTTCTTGAGAAACGTCAACGTAGAGTATGGAATGGTCTCGGAGGGAGCCCGAACCAAAAATCATGGTGGTGCTCTGGAGACAGACAGGCTCTTGGTGCTGGAGTATGTACCTACCTTTTAGCTGGATTAATACAGAGTTCTCTCTCCCGAAAAGTAAACAAACTTACATAGCCGCAAAAGTTTCTTTGTTGACAGCTGCTCGTGGCCAGCACCGGGTTCCAGTTGTCGCTTGAAAACTTGCCTCGGCATTCAATCAGCCCGAGACTTCACGAGCTTTAATAATAACAACAACAACAACAGGGATAACCAACTTCATGACAACCAATTGCTCTGAAAACAGCATGATATATGCCGAGCCTCTAGTTCTCAACAACAGAGACTTATAAGGTGGACTTGCAGGAGAGAAAAGTACGTCAAGTTGCTTGAGTGACCGACCCACGTGCGCCCCTGAAGGCTACCCCTTTTGCTATTCAAATGAACGAAGAGAGAGGGGCAGATTTGGAATTTAACTCATGGAATAGATCATCAAGAAGGTTCCTACCAGAGAGTTTACTTGCTCCGTTCGCAGGTTAGGATTGACGAGATGAAGAGACTGGCTGAATGTCGAGAGCTGCGGCATGACGAATGCCGCCATGTTTCAATCGCGCCTGCCCCAAGGGATGATCTGGATATCCGTGGTAAATGCAGTTGGCTTTACAACACATGGCACGGTTTGGCCTCATCACTGTGTGTCTAGCTACGCTGCGGGTGTGGTTCTTGAGTCTCAGGCTCTGGTTGGAAGCCGTTCACCAATGTCGCCTAAAGCACTCCCTGTAGGAGGAGAGGCCAACACCTTGGAGACATGATGGAACCCGTAGAAATCCCTTCAGCTTCCTTAGGGCAAAGTTTACGAGTTTATACATACCTATACTGCAGCTGTCTTGGGCGCGGGCTTCCGGACAACTGGACTTCAAACCATCGACGCGCGTCGACAGGCGTTCACTATCTATGGGGGGCCAGTCCATGCTCCGTTTGTCAATAGGTGCTGTTTACTCGTATTTTCACGCAGAGGGTTGTTGGGTGCACTCAACGACGCTGAAGCCCGGGGGCATCAGCAGGCAAACTCCACGGTTCTCATCATTCCCACCGATTCCCCGCGTGCCTTTGCAGTACGCAAATGAACAACCGGGAATATAAAGAGACGAAAACAGAATCTCTCAGCTATAATAACCATGCGCCCATCGAAAAAGGGAAGGGCTTGCGTCATCTGCAACGTCGACTGGCCATCATGGATGGACAGGACCTGATAGACCCTGCCCATGCAGATCTCTCGGACACAAATTCTCCCGATCAACACTCTGTGGCATTTCGTTCTCGGCGTCTCATCACTTTCCGGGCTGTCCAATACGCTCCTGTGGTGCGTGACGGTTGCATCTGACATGCAAGGTCATGGTCTAGATCGTGGGCTTTGAGTGCCACAGGTGCGCGCTGACGTCATAGGCGTCCTCAGGGTCCGAAAACACCCCCCACGTATCATTGTTGACGTTTGTCAGCGACCACCACCCACCGCTGCGTTTTGTTGGAATCGCCATCATTTCCGTGGTTGTTTCGTATGCACGAGGGCCGTGTTTCAGAGGTGACAACGCGCAGCAGGATTCCAGGCATGGCCTGCTGGTTTTTTTGGGTGGGAAAATCTCTGAAATGACTCTTTTTTTCTTGGCTGCGGACCACGTGTTGACATGGCAGCGCGATCCGGGGAAAAGCTCCATCGTAGCAAAATCGGACGCTCATTTGCGGATAGGGGATCGCCTTGGCGGGACCCTGCTTCTTTGGATTTGGCGCCAAACCTGCCAACATCGCTGATGGAAAGGCAGCCAGATGCAAGACTTTGGGTTGTGATACACGCCAGGGTGAATAATAATACACATTCGCGTGTCAATGTGGCACGCCGCGCCTGGCTGTGGGCGGTTGACTGTCAGTCATGGGATGATTGAGTTACCCCGCAATCGCGACGCGCCAGACACAGTCGCAGGAGGATACGGATAAGTCGGAATCCCTCGGCAGTCTACATCCGTTCAGATAAAAAAACAACGCCTTCATTGCGAGGGACTGGTATTCCAGAAGCTGAGTCCTAACACCCTCCTTGCCTAGCAGGAATCCATCGTCGGTTTGGTGTCGCATGATGGGAAAGAAACGGCGTTGAGCCCTCATCGCTTTGGACAGAAATCACGGATTGATGCCGTGCCCCACAGAGTGACGATGGCTACGTCATAGTGCCTGGGAAGGGTCCCTGACCCCAGCAACTCGAGCGAGCGGTGACCTTTCAAGCCAAGATCCGAGACCAGCCAAGCCAGGCCTTTTGGCAGGGAATGCAATTCCCACCAGCAATGTGCAGAGTTTGTGATCGCAGTGCTTGAGTGGCCTTCCGAATGTGAATCCAGCGCTTTAATGTGTTTTTGCGTCTCTCAGTTGGTTGTGTTACGCGACCGGACAGACTCGTACCTTGCCAATCACAACATCCTCGGCGGGAGGGTCTTTGGGTTCGGGGTCGCCTTTCTTTCAGCGGCGCGCCATCGTGAGGCGCCCACTTGGCCGTTCTGCCGATTTTCATTTGTCTGCCACAGCCCGATGATGACAGCGATGATGAAACCGGGTGCCTGAGCAGACGCTGCAAAAGAGAGACGGGAGACGGAATAAAAAGAGACAGGGCACCCCCACCACG
This sequence comes from Cercophora sp. LCS_1, assembly GCA_036250225.1. NCBI lineage: Eukaryota > Fungi > Ascomycota > Sordariomycetes > Sordariales > Lasiosphaeriaceae > Cercophora > Cercophora sp. LCS_1. Next base: position 13,628 of record JAPZLL010000069.1, on the reverse strand, counting down.
GCTTGCATCCCCCCAAGCCCAGCCGCATCATCGCATCCATAACCGCTGCATTGCCCATGCCTTGGTTCGGCTCGTTGCAGCCACAGTGACCTCAACACGCGCAAATCCCATATTTTCCACCCGAGCCTCTACTGTCGCCGTCTTTTCGGATCGAACGTCTCACTTTTCAGCATCGTCATTGTCCGAAGCCCAGCTCTGCACCAAATTTTCTCTTGTGTCCCGTCCAGCAAGTGTCGCCCCTGTGCGCCCATTTTCGCCTGATCACCGATCACCAACCCAATACCCCGCATCGACCAAGGACGTGCAGACAACGCACCATCGAGCAAGCGATCCGATCTGATAGAAAGACAAGGGAGATCGTAGGCAATCCGCCCTTGAAGGTTGCCGGATCCCTTTCGGTGGAAGCTTGAGCGGGAAGGAAGCTAGGGAGGGCAGACCGGTTGCCCCTCGACAGCGAATTGATCGCGCCTGCCATTCTAAGACAAGAAGACTGCCCACGCAACACGTCGCCAAGATGTCGACAATACAGCAACTGAAGAACTTCATCCGACACGGTAAGTGCTACCCGGTCATTTCCCCGACTTGCCTCAGCAAGACCGAGACTATCCGCCAGCGGCTCGTTGCACCTGCCCTCTCGCGACGACCGGTGACACAGTCACAAATTTACAGGCAGCTGACGTCGATCTCACCACAGGGAAGCAAGCAAGGATCGCGAACCTCGACGAATCTGCACGAACAAAACATGACAACTCCCCACCACAGAACAACCAGTCGAGACACAACAACATGGCACCCCCAGCTGTTTCAGAACCCGACTTCCGCTCGCCGCCCAAGCACAACCACGGCGTGCCCGACGCCTACTCAGCAGCTCCTGGCGATGCCCACAATCGTGTAGCTCAGGCAGGCAATACTGCTGCCCACCATGCCGAGGTAGACCAGCATCTGACGTCGTCCAAAGCCAAGAGCAAGCGTGTGCCGGATGAGAATATTGCCCGACTGGTTGCCGAGGAAAATGCCGTCAGGAGCAAGTTCCCTAAATACCCCGGCCTTGAGCGCTGGGACCTCATCGAAAAGATGGGCGACGGCGCATTCAGTAATGTCTACCGGGCACGCGATCTCGAGGGCAAGGTTGGCGAAGTGGCCATCAAAGTCGTTCGCAAGTTCGAAATGAACAACCAACAGGTACGTGATGGGCTCCCGGGGCTGGCTGCGTCTCTTTGCCTTTTTGTTTTGCCCTTCCCCGTTTCTTTAGGGACCGCTATGTCTCTACGTTTTGTCAAAGTTCCCTTTTACCAACACCAGGAACTGCTTTAGAGCAACAAGCATCTTCATCCGGATTTCAAGCCAAAAGCTCCTAAGGCTGCAGAGGTGCGGGATTATCTTTCTTATTCTCATTTCCTTTTTCCACCGCCTCAGCCTACCACCGACTGTTCCCAAAGCGGTCCACTCGCCGTCTCCTCTGCCAGTGGTGGGAAACTCGCGACAAACCACACTATCAATATGTGATTACTAACCTGTATTCCAGCGGGCGAACATCCTTAAGGAGGTTCAGATCATGCGTCAAGTGGATCACCCGAATATTGTCAAGCTCGTCGACTTCTCCGAGTCTCGACAGTACTACTATATCATCCTTGAACTTGCTCCTGGTGGCGAGCTTTTCCACCAGATTGTTCGCCTTACCTACTTCAGCGAGGAGTTATCTCGCCATGTCATTGTTCAAGTCGCCAAAGCTCTGGAGTACCTCCACGAGGAGAAAGGTATCGTTCATCGGTACGTTATAGTGAACATTGTGAGCTCCGAATCTCTCAGCCTAACATGTTCACAGCGATATCAAGCCCGAGAACATCTTGTTCCATCCGATACCATTTGTTCCCAGCAAGACCTCGAAGCCCAAGCAACCGGGCGACGAGGACAAGGTGGACGAGGGTGAGTTCATCAGGGGTGTAGGCGCCGGCGGCATCGGACAGATCAAAATTGCCGATTTCGGCCTATCCAAGATTGTTTGGGATAACCAGACCATGACCCCCTGTGGCACGGTTGGGTACACTGCTCCCGAAATCGTCAAGGATGAGCGGTACTCCAAGTCGGTTGACATGTGGGCTTTGGGTTGTGTCCTCTACACACTTCTCTGCGGCTTCCCTCCATTCTACGACGAGAGCATCGAAGTCCTTACAGAGAAAGTCGCCAAGGGCCAGTTTACCTTTTTGTCGCCCTGGTGGGACGACATCAGCAAGTCGGCCCAAGACCTCATCTCACACCTGTTGTGTGTCGACCCGGAGAAGCGGTACACCATCAAAGAATTCCTTGCCCATCCATGGATCCGCGAGTCCGGCCCTACCCCGCGTGATGAGAAACGAGGCCTCACTTCGGATGGCGTCCTCCGGTCGTTTGACACCAAGATTGTCGACGGCGAAAAGCGCTACGACTTCCGATCTCCCGGCGCAGTCAACCTTCGTGAAGTATTTGACGTTGGCTATGCGGTGCATCGACAGGAAGAGGAAGGAAAACGCCGCAAGCAGGTCGGTGGAAAAGCCGGTGTCTCCCATCTCCAGGAGACACTGGAGGAAGATGAGGATTCTGGCCTAACCGACTCCTCGGGCGAATACGCCCACAAGCCCGTCGCCGCCAGCAGCTCAACCAAGCAGCTGGAGCAAAGCATGCGCGATACCCAGATCAGGGAGGAGCGGCGTGGGCGGGATCCGGAGAGAAAGGCCCACCCGCCGCCGGCCGCGGTGGAGCAAAAGGGCTACGGCCAGCACTCTGCTGCGGTGACGGCCGCGGCCAGGCAGCAAGTCCGGGAGCGCAACCGGGCAAAGGGAGCTTTCGAGCTCAACCTGGAGGGGGCGACGTTGCTTGGCCGGCGCGGGGCCAAGCCCTCTGCCCGTGTAGCATAGGATGACACGGAACAGAAGGGGGGGCCGGCCAAACCTTAGCTTGCCGGCGATGAACCCGGCCAGCGCGGGCAAATGCAGCGGACGGGTGTGCACGGTGTTCTCTTCTCCAGTTAGTTTTACCTCATGGTTAACCTTTGGGCGTGATGTGTGTTTTTGCTTGCATCCACTGGGGGCAAACGTGTAGTTCATTTTTGTGTGTGTCAATGTACACAGTACAAGTTCGCATGGGAGGTGTTCAAGGCACAAATGATAATTCTTTATTCGTATATGACTTTGTGCGTCTGTTCTTGTGTTTGTGGCTGGTTAGGAAAAAGCAACGAGGATTAGACTGGGTTGTGACAGGAGCTGATAGACCTGCACAGGGAGCCGCTCGGGTCGTCGCTCAGGCATAGTCGATCCGGTCTTGACACCAGCCCCAGAACTTTGGACCGAGTACACATGTACGTAATGCGCACTGTCAGGAAGTTTCAACCGCTTGTTTCCCCGCTGATGTAGCATAGATCGACGCTTGAGGCTCCCTGTGGCCCGCAAATGCGACGCCGACAAGACCGTCCCGCTATTGTGGCTCTGAGACAATGTCCGAGCGACCGATCCGTCCCGGTCTGGGCAGCTCCCCGGAGATATGCATGCACTTCATACTTTGGGGTCAGTCCTTGCTTCAAGAGCTCCCTGATGATGTTGGCCTTTGAGATGGAACGGAGTTTCTCCTTTGAGGGCCCCGGTGTTGTTAGATGAGGAATTTGCAATCCCGAGGGGCTTCACCTGATCCCTAGAGACCTGCCAGATCCTTCACTGGCGCGCTCGTCTATTGAGGGATACGACGGGAGATGGACACCAACATAGCAAAATTTGCGGTGTGCTTTCTTTTTTGGTTGCCAATGCGTCAATTCTCGGGGAGACGGCCCAAGTCAGACCTTCTCACCACCAAACCGCCGAGGGAGTCCAAACATTCGACCGAGACGCCCAACCGAGCTGTCATTGCGCAGGCTCGGTGGAAATTGGAATGGATCGATGACAGGAATCCGAGGGGAGAAACACGACATAAAAAGTGTATATAAGCCGACCTGTTCTCTCTCCAACAGCAGTCTCTTTCCTTACCACCATCAGCATTCGAGTCATTATCCGATCTGCCACTCTTTCAGCGGACTTCACACTCTCTTTAGCACTTTGCTTCGCTTTGCTTCAGCTTGACAAACTCCGGCCACTCACTCATTCACTCACTCCTACTCACAACCACTTTCCAACCCAATCCTTCAACATGTCTCTCATTCCCAGACTCGCCAACCTCCCCGTCTTCCAGGCCCCTGGAGGCGTTTGCAAGGTCGACCTCGCCTCGCTCTACCCGGCCTGCGGCTCCATCGAAGTCGGTACTGGCCCCAAGCCTGTGGACGTCAAGGTTCATCCCCAGGTCATTGTGGTGACGCCCACTGCGGTCGGTCACCTCGCGGCCCCGGCCCCTCGCACTCACGGCTCTGTCGGTGGCCGAGCTGTAGGTTTCCCTTATTCTACAACTATTCTCGAGGACTCTGCTGACGACTAGTGACTATAGAAGCGCTCTCCTTCCATCTGGAGTCCCACTGCTTGGGCCGCTACTCTGCCTGGCGCTACGGGCCTTGCAGGGGCTGGTGGTAACGGCAACGGCAATGGCAACAACGGAGGAAACAATGGAGGCAGCAACAGCAACAACAACGGCGGTAACAATAACGGCGGCAACAATAACGGCAACAACAACGGGAACAACAATGGCAACAACAACGGTGGTAACAACAACGGCGGGAACAACAACGGTGGCAACAACGGCGTCGGCGTCTGCGCCAACAACGCCCTCACCGTCCTCCTCCCCCTCAGCGGCATCCAAGTTACCAACCAAGACATTGTCAACCTCAGCGGCCTCATTGGCGACCTCGGCGAGACCCTCGACGACACCCTCAACCCCATCCTGGGCGGCCTCGCTCCTCTCCTTGGCGGCCTCCTCGGCGGCGTCACCGGCGGCACCACCACCACCACCACCGCCCTGCCCGACGTCCCCCTCACCCTCGCCACGCGCTGCGGTATCAACTTCTCTCCCATTGCCGGCGGCACCACGGCCACTGCTAACTCGGCCTCGGCTTGCGTCCAGCGCTGCGGTGTTGCCGCCGTCCAGGCCGTCCTCGCGCTTCCCGGCACCCTCACCAACTGCCTCGGTGTCACTTTCTCCACCGGTCTCACTGCCAACAACTGCCTCTACTTCCTTGGTGACAGCGATGATGTTCTCAGCGTCAACTTGGCGCTTGTTGATAACAGTGCTCAGTCGTTCTGCCTTAACTGCTAGATTGGCTTTGCTACCGGGTTCAGGCTTTGATGTCGGCTACTAGGTTGATTTAACTGATCTTGGGGTTTCTATCGCTTGAGACTCAGGTACGCGCTCGGCTGCTAGGTTGAGCTGACTGGCTGGGCTTATGGTGATTCAGGGGCTGTAAGAGGGTGTGTATCAGGGGCGTTTGCAAACATGAGCATTTGTTATTCACATCATGGCTTTGTAATATTCATGTCTAGACATGTGTGCGTAATCAGACTGGAGAGATAGATTGGCTTTTTTGTGCTACCCTTTGGGTACACTTAATACATTCATTGCTTTGGGTTAAACTTGAGCGCTCTTCTTCTTTGTTCCTCGCGCATCGAGGGCACGCATCCTCTCTCTTAGCCATAGCTATGTTCAGTTCTCAAGGGCTCGAGAAGTGCTTTCCCATTAAGCTATGAAATCAACTTTGACCGAAAGTGAAACAATATCCAACTGAAGGGATGAAAAGAGTGTGTAGAATCGAAGTATCACATCACATCCACCTTTCCCTTCACCATCTCTCCGACTCGCTCCAAACCAGAAACTCACCGATTAACAAAACATACAAGCATGAGAACCTGCGGGAAGCAAGCAAGGCTTCACCGTGCGACGTATTGTCCATGGTCGCCGCATACCACCCTGTCACGCTTGGAGAGTGTTCCAAAGGCATAGGCGAGGGCGTCGGTCGCCACATGGCTGTGGGCCTTGTACTCGGGAAAGTCGTTGGGGTTGTGGTTTGGGTTTAGCTTGGTCTATCGTGTCAGCGGATCGGTAGATGGTTTCACATCGGTCTCGAGTTCCTTCCGGGGAGGTCTGAAGAAGAGAGTCGACAAAAATTCAGACACCCTTAGCTTATTGCTGGAAAATGGCGAAGCAGAGTTGTTTATACGTCGAGAAGAGCTTTCTGTAGATTTGACACCTCGGAAGGCTGTATTTAGCACGCTACAGCGCGATGTAAGGCGGTGGAAGTAGTCATCGAGTTGGTTGGCAATCTACGATATTCGAATAAGTTGGAGTAAAAAACGAACTTGGGCTCTTCGATATCACCTTTGCAATGGAGACGGCCTCGAGCGGAGCCCAGACCGGAGCTAACCACTCTGAGTGAATAGATGTTGCATGCGACGTCTGCAGCTGGGCCGCAGTTGAGCATGAAGCCGACCAGAGGCTAGAGTTCAATGAGCGCCACCCTTCCCGTCTGCTGAAATTCCTCCTGGAAATCCAGATTGCCTCCAGGCCCAAGCCTAGCTCGACAGCATCGAAACTTCCCGTCAAGTCCATAATGTCGTCTGCCTTTGAACTCTACTAACATCCGAAGGTGGAAATAGCAAAGACCTCACGCTTCCCCTCCTCTTGGAAATTGAGCACCTTCCTCTCAAGCCCTCAGCGAGGAAGCAATGTTAAAATCTCGACAGGCCGATCTGTCTGGTTGAGCAAAGAGGACTCGGGGGAACCAAAGAGGCTGAAGGCCAAAATTTGCAGCGAAAGATAGCAGATGCGGGATTGCAGTTCGTGATGCATGGCGACCGTGGCAGTGAAAGCCGATGTCCCAATTGGTGATGCATTCAGCCCTAAGCCATTGGATGAAGCATCCAAGCCACCAGCGACCCATTCTGAGGCCCGTCGACTCACCGAAGGCTCGTATTCTGACTAGGCCTTCAAGCCAATGAAACAAAAAACGAGGACCACGATTGAGCCTCCCACACCAATGGAACCTGCATGAATTGTGGGCAGATAATTCTAACGCACTTTTCACTCACAAACACAAGGCCTCATCTTCGTTATGACCCACAGCTACCCTCTTTCCTTCCTCCCGCAGACAAGACTCCATTTGCCGAGTCACAGTGCATCTTGGCGAGTTCTGCAACCTGCAAGCCTCCCTGTCATGCTTTTCCTCACTTGCCGATCATTTCCTCGGACGTTATTTTCTTTGACGATTGATATCAACTCGGCGGCACATCGCCCTTAGAAGACTGGAAGACAAGCGTTGACCTGCAGCGCAATTTGATGTGGGAGAGTGGTGCTCTGTCTGTCACTTCACAGGACACTTGTCTCTCCGCGATGAATAATGCTCCCAGGCCGATGCGTCACTCATCAGCAGAACCATCGTCGACTTGACTTCACCCTCAATCTCAGTCGATTTGCAACCCATACGTTTCACTTGTTTCGGCAATACAATGGAGAGCTTCGAAATTGCCTTGCGCGCCTTCAAAGCACTCAATAAGCATAGCATGTCTCAAAACACAAGCTGTAAAGACCTTGTGTCCTTTCTTCGGCTCAAGACACCAATAAGCCGCCTGGGCATAAATGCATGGGCTGAAAGCACACAAGGGCTTCGCGTCACGCATCACGGTCCGTAAGAGACCAGCTCCGCGGGCTTTCGTCGGGTGTCGCCACATTGATGAAGTTGACAAAGCAGACCATATCTTTGTGCAACAAGACCATTGCTCGATGCTGACTGCAAGCAAGCGGGGTCTCGACCCAGCAACCACCCCACCCGTTGGTGCCCAGCCAAGCGAAAGTCGTGAGGCGACCGCCAAGACCCACCTTTTTTCCCGCAAAGTCACCCCACCAATTCGCAACGCAGATACGGGCTGGTTGGCGAAACTTGGAACGGTGGAATCCACCACACTCCAAAGCTTGCAGCTGTTTCCCCGTGCCACCCGTGGGCCGACATCTGACCACGAGCCGAGCATTTCAGGCCCCAAGGCATTCGTAGTGTCTTTTCTGCTTGTCGGGGACCAGAAACAGGACGAGCTGAGCGATCCACAACATCTTGGCTCTCACCACTACTGCACCCATCCACCCAATCAGCCCAATCAGCCCAATCAACCGGCTGTCCCTGCCATCTGCTCACCTTTTTCCCGCTCCGGGTTCGCCGGCGTCTTCCGGTCAAAACAAGCCCCCACGACAACCACCACCCTTTTCCCACCCATGCCCAATATCATATCCGGGTAACGTCTCGCAAAACATACTCGCGCAGCAACCCCCTATCTCCGAAATCACCACATCTCCTCCTGCCGGGTCACTGTAACCCATCCTTCGCAAACAACAAGCGAAATGTCTCACCACACAGACCCCGCCAAAGTGAGTTGAACGGCCCCCAGCGACAACAAACACCAGAAACCAACTGACAACACCTTGAAGTCCATCAAAATCACCATAATCGGCGCTGGTTCCGTCGGTGTGACAACAGCCTACGCCCTCCTTCTCAGCAACCTCGCCTCCGAAATCTTGTTGCTAGATATCGACACCGCCCGCGCAGAAGGCGAAGTCATCGACCTGAGCCACGCAGCACACTTTGCCCACGCCAAAGTCAGGGCGGCAAAAAGCTATGACGACTGCGCGGGCTCAACCATCGTCATCATCACGGCGGGCGTGAACCAGAAGCCGGGCCAGACGCGGCTGGACCTGGTGCTGACAAACTACAACTTGTTCAAGTCGATTGTTCCGCAGATTGCCAAAGCGGCGCCCGACACGATCTTACTGGTGGCTACGAATCCGGTTGATGTGCTGACGCACGCCGCGTATGAGCTCTCGGGCTTCCCGGTTGAGAGGGTTATTGGGAGTGGGACGGCCATGGTGAGTTTTTTTTTTTTTTATTTTTTCTGACAATGGAAAGGAGATGGGGTTGACTAGAAAACACAGGACACCACGCGCTTCAGACACGAGTTGAGCAAGTATTACCACGTCAACCCGCGAAACGTGCATGCGGTGATTATTGGTGAGCACGGGGACAGCCAGATCCCCGTGTGGTCGCTCGCGAGTATTGCGGGCATGCGGTTGTGGGAATATTGCAAGCAAAAAGGGATTAAATACGACGAAGAGGCCATGAAGGGGGTTGCGCAACGGACGAGAGGTGCAGCGTATGAGATTATTCAACGCAAGGGAAAGACCAACTTTGGTGTGGCGTCGGTGCTTGTCGGCATTGTCGAGAACATTGTCAAGAACACGGACGCTCTGGTGACTGTTTCGAGGGTGGGTATGTACGAGGGCGTTGGACCCGTGGCGTTGAGCATGCCGAGCAAGCTCAACCACTCTGGGGCGCATCAGGATGTGCAGCTGTTGTTGAACGATGTCGAGAAGGAAGGGGTGAGGTTGTCGGCCAAGCATATTGAGGAGGCGTTTTTGACTGCCAAGGGCGGCTGATATTCTGCAAGGTGTAACTTGAGAGGTCTCTGACACCAAAAGGGTTTTTCTGTCAGTTCTCATATTTCTCTCTGGTCGTGTCGTTTCAGTTTACAGAAAGAAAGAAAGAGAGAAAGAAAGAAATGCATTGGCAGCCAGCCAAAGTACCGAGCGGGGTATTATGAGCTTTCACGCTGTCAGTGGTCTGTTTTGTTACCATGAAAGCGGGAGATATCGGTCGATTCTCTTCAAAAATGCTACACACAGTTCCTACTGGTGTATATATAACATGTTTGAAATGAACCAAGATACCAGAGACGTGATTTCAATTCAAAGGCATCAAACAGCAAACTCCGAGACATGGACGACACTAGCACCTCAGCTCTCATGGACTCGTATCCTCAAATTCACATCTTTGGGTGCCATGCCGTGGCCTTTGGCGACCTCAGACATCCAGGCGGCGGTGGGGGTCACGATCACACAAGATGGCGCAAGATTCTCCGACAGGATGAGTTGTGTCCGAAGTGTGAAAGGAGGCGAGAGCAGGAGCTGGTCAGAAGCAAGTCGTGGCTGGTACCACCACCGCACCAACAGCGGCAGCGGCAGCACCAGCAGCAGCCCGACGACGTGATACAACGGTTTGGGGGCGGCGGCCATATGGGGGAGCAACAGCAGCCATTCGGCGGCTTCCGGAAGAAAAGCGACCAGTCCAAGCCATGAAGCGTGCTGCAGAACGAGGATCAAAGCAAAGGAGCAAACACCGAGGGCCCATGTATGCAATCTTAGTTTACGGGCGTAGGTGGTAGCGATGGGCTTGTTGGTTGGCTGCGAGTGGTTGAATGGATAGGTTGGGCGGCGATAATCGACAACGGGGACATGATGCTAAGCTGGTGTTGTGGTAAACACCGCAGGCGCAGCAGGCAAGCATTGCCAAATTCCAAAGGAGAAAATTGCCAGGAGGCGAGTTCGCCTTGTATTTTCCTCCGGCCAAGACCCTGATCAATGTGCTGTTGCAGGTTGTGTGTGTTACATTGACAGCATGGCAGTGGCAGAGACGCATGGCTTCTCCGACTTTGTTGCCCGGACATAAGCCCCGGCCCTGAACGGATGATGCTCCCGAACTCAATTCTCAGACGTTTAAAAAAAAAAAAAAGTCAACAGATGTCTCGAGTGTTTTGGGTGCCTTTGTTCTGCGATTCAGGGGTTCTCGGATACACCTTTGTCCATTGATCACTTTGCTGATGCCCCTTTTTGCTTCTTGCTGGAGCGTCTGGGGCTCAAGACATGGACACACCATCGGACGGAATGGGCAGAGTTGCATCCGAACTCCACATGGCCATTCGCCACTGTGACAGTTGTCGGCGGTTGTCGTGGGACAGAAAGTGCAGAACTGCGCGTCATTCGGTGACCCTGCATCCGATGTCCAGATACGCCTGTGAAACATGGAAAAAAAGGTGTTGGCTGTCTTTCGCAGGCTGCCCGTGCGACCATTACCCGTTTTTGGGGACCCGGATCGTCCGCTTTGTGCGCAATAGTCGCGCGTCTGCCCGCAACGGAGTCTGGTGATCGAAAACAGCGAGGAAAAAGGGGCCACGATGGTTTGAGGCCGGATTCTCGTCCTGGGCGGCTCCAGTCTGTCGGGTTCGCAAGGGTAGGAAGGTTGCTGCCGAGTTGAGAGGGAGGCATTGTTGGCCAATCCATCCCGAACTGCCGGGGTGGTTCGCGACCCAGGTTCGCCGGGGGCAGCCACACTCCAGCCGCCTGGCGGCGGCCTCCAGAACGGGTTAGAGTGGTAGCCCCTCACGAACCCCACGCGGCGTCCTCACCTCTCCACACCTCCACAACGAGGCAGTGCTTGCGCGTCTGCAGCGTCCAGACTCTTTGCCTTCCGCGTCGGCGTTGTCGTCCTCTTCGTCCTCACCCCGACCTCAGCGCTTTCACATAACGCGGCCGACGAAACACCGGCCATGTTGTAGCACCTGCAAATCAACCTAATCAATTCCATTCTTCCAGACATGGACGTGCGAGGCTGACAATCACGGGTCCACCGCAGCGCAATTGCCTGGAAATGTCGTGCAGCGGGTGCGACAAGCGGATAATGCATCGTCCATGGCGTCGGCCATCGGTTGTCGGTTGTTGACGGCAGACAGAAATGCGCCGTCATTAATCGACGCAATTGGATCCCTCCAGGATCTAGGACTTGTCGGCGCCTGCGGCTGGCCGATGAGTCGGATGGTCAAAGGGCGGGTGGGGTCGCTGCGGAAACATCGCATTTCATGCGGGCTGCGGGTCAGGCCGGCCAGCCTGTTAGAGCCCTGTAAGGATTTTGGAGAAACTGACCATTGAGGTGCCTCACAGCGACGCGAGACCCAGGCAACACTGCCACTCGCACAAGTTCGCTGCATACACTACCACCTCCGCTCAAGGCTGCGGCTCCCGTACCTGCCATGATCGTCATCTGCAGCACCAAGTCACGCCGGCCTGATAGATATATAGCTTCTGCCTGTTTCGACTCCCCGTTTCCCCTCTCCCTCGTCCACCAGAGGCAACAAGACTAAAGGCACGAGTCCCAGGCCCCAATTCGCAAGCAATCGCAACACTGCGCCAACATTGACCCAATACCTGTTTTGCTACCTGATATATCCCACACACACACACACACACACACACACACACACACACAATGACTTCCCGCGTCAGGTTCGCACCCCGCAACACGGTGCATGCCTTCAACCCTCATTCCTCCACCACCCACTACGATGACCACTACCACCGCCGGCCTACACTGGCCCTCGGCTCGGCAGACAAGACATCTCCCGAATCTCCCCGGCCCAACTTCCTCATCTGCGCCGAGCTAGGCCTGCTCCTCCGCAGCCGACGCCTCCGGCACACCAACACGCAGACCCTCATGGACGAGATCAGCTCCAAGCTCCGTGAAGCCAACATCCCCACACACATCCTCGGTCCCACCTCGACCACGGCATCCTCCACCTCCTGGACGCTGACCGAAGACCTCACCATCCCCCGCCAACCCCAAGACCACCGCTTCGGCGTCAAGCTCGTCTCGCCCTACTTCTTCTTCGGGCCGCCCACCTCGTCCCACAGCGCCGACGACTGGATCCCCCTCTTCGACATTGTCTTCTCCACGCTCAACATCCACTTTGAGCTCACCACCCACCACACCTGCGGCACGCACATCCACGTCATCCCAGCACGGGGGTACTGGACCATGGCCGAAGCCAAGGGCCTCGCGAGCACCTCGCTCTACTTTGAGGGCTGCTTCGACGCCCTGGTGCCCTACTACCGACGCCGCTCCGTCTTCGCCAAGAGCAACCGCCACAACCGGTACATGGGCCGCCGCAACGTCGACGAGTGCATCGAGGCCATCAACAAGACGGATTCCTTCCCCGCCCTGGCCGCCCGCATGAACTGGTGCGCCGTCGACTCGCCCACCGGCGACGCCCTCGGCGAGGACAAGGATTTCACCTGCGAGACCTTTCGGTGGAACTTTCAGGCTCTCGACAAGGGCGGCGACACGGGCCGGGGGACCATTGAGTTCCGTCAGCCGCCTGGCGTCACCGATTCCCTCGAGGCCGTCAAGTGGATCGTTCTCGTCGGGTGCTTCGCCCGTCTGAGCTGCGCCTTCTTCGTCATGCCCAAGCAGACGCCCAGCATGGAGGGTCTGGGCAAGTGGATCCGCTACGAGGCCCGCGGGTGCTTCTTTTCGAGAATGTACATTGAGGAGCTCAAGCGCATGTTTGAGAGGGCGGATCCCGTCAATCCCAAGGGGTCGTCGGCGAGGGACGCAGAAGTCATCTCGGCCGACGAGGCGGCTAGGTTGCGCTGGGTCGAGACCGAGCCGCCGTGTGTGGGGAGGATGAAGTTGAAGGATTGGGCGAGGCATCAGGTCAAGAGGACGAGCAGGGTTGCTTGAGTCGTGTGTTATATGATTTCTTGTATCTTTCTTGTATCATTGGTTTTTGGTTTTGGGTTTTGGGAAGCAAAAAGGAGTTGGAACTTGGAACCTGGAACTGGTCTGGTCTGGTCGGCTACGATATGATACCCCAAGGAGACTCGGAAACAGAATGGGCTTAACCTCCATATTGGGGTTCTCACTGTTATTCTCATCTCAGCGTTGCTTTTTTTTTTTTTTTTTTTTTTTTGTTTTTTGGGGGGGGGGGGGGGGGGCCCTTCATGTGTCAGCTGGCCAAACACCTATGATCATGTCTTTGGGGAGCATACCTCCATTTCCATGTTCTTCAGCAAGCCCACCGAAATGGCCAACTTCT
>JAPZLL010000068.1:104392-128030 GCA_036250225.1 Cercophora sp. LCS_1 | reverse complement strand
GCTTGCTGGGCACCTCTGGAGGGTGCCGAAAAGAACGGTTCGAGGCTAGCCAGAATTGGCACCCGGGACGGCAAAACATGATGTTTTCCTGTAACGCCGGCAGCGCTATGCAGACAGAAGTTGACAACAAGAACCGAACCGTGTGAAGTGCGATTCGATGCTTGCCCTTCTTTGACGCTGACTGGAACCGTGAGTTCTCTTAAACATTCGACCACACGATACCAATGGTCAACCAGCCAGGCTTTGGTTGCATTTGCGGATCTCCGAGAATCGTTGTCGCTGGGAACCGCAACGGATACGCCGGGTACGGACTCTGCTTTGCTGCACCACGGTAATCCGGCAGGAGGGGGAGCTCGGGCCGGTGAAGATGGCTGCCCAACTTGAAGATGTTGCGTGTTTTCTGCTGGCTGGCATAATGGTTGGGGCCGACCATTGACCACAATCCCGTCGTCTCTCGACCCCAGACTACCTTACCTGACGTCACTGATAAGCCTAGAGCTTCCGCGCCTGTGATATCTCATTGACTGGGTCGACCCTAGGATTCTCACGCACCGACCCTCTCCCGGGATTTTGGGCAGTCGCAGCTCCCGTCCTAGTCTGCATTTGCCTCGTTCCTCACCAGGACCCACGCCTCCCATTGCGAAGTGGACATTTAGACCCAACAGCAGCCGCATTCACACCTAACCGTTCGTTCCCTCCTGGAAATCGCCATTTGGCAGGCACTCTGCGCGGCAGAGTTGCGCATCTTGTGAAGCTTCGGCTCCAAAAGCAGGCATCGAGCCTTGCTGCCAGGTGGGTGATGGTGGCAAGTGAAAATAGAGTTTCGGCCAAGCAGGAGCAGGGGCACGAGCAAGGCGCAGCCAAGAACCGGCTCACGGAGGGGTCCGAAGATCACACTTTACGATGGGCTCTCATCTGATGTGTTTGGAAATCGCATAAAAAGGTAAACCTACTACTCCATACCAATTGTGTTTTGCGCACCTTGCTCGCGTGTCTGCTGGTGGGATCTCTGCCGAAAGGATGGCGGGAGCTTGGAAACATACACACATACCTTATTGTTGCTAGACTTCTGGCACACCCACAGCTAGCATACGCAGGAGGTGCATCCAACCAACAGCAAAGGCATAGTCGAAGTACTTTGGGCAGAGTGTCTTGGTTTCGCGGAACCCAAAGGTTTTGAAACTTCATGGCATCCACGGGAGATCGCACCACAGTTGCATCACCCGCAAAGGATGGAAAGAAGGCATTCGGATGATTCTGATACTGGAGTGTGATTCCCTACCACTTCTAGCCCGCCGCTGTAACGATGATTTGTCACTTTCGAGGTTGTTTATCGAGTGTGTGCTTACACAAGCCTTTGTTCCAATGCGTTCCACATTAGCCCAAGATTCCACCGAGGAAGAAGTCAAGCAGCGTGGCTTGGAAGTGCAAGTTCTTACTTCCCAAACACCTCATCCGGCGTCGAACGCCTGGCATTGCCAAGTCCTCGCCATCCAACGGATATAGAACTGAGGTCGTGGGCATGAAGCTTTAGTTTTGTTCATGGACCTCTCTAACACTTGAGAAGCCCTCATGGCTGTTATGGAGAGCTGAAAAGTCGCCAGGACAAGGACCGCATAGAATCAAGGCCGGATGTATGAGGGACCGAGAATATTGTTTTCGAAGTCCTGAAAGGGTGGCCGCTCGAGGCGCCAACGACTGGGTTTGGTAAAAAAAAAAAATTGACCTTGTCGAGTTGGTCATCACATCGAGTATCGCTGTTCAAGCAAACGATTATCACCCCCTTCGGCAGCTGAGCCCAGACAAGGACCCCACGGATATTTGCTGCGCGAAATGGGAAAGCTTAACCTAAACATTCATGCCGGCCTGCATAGGGTGCCATGGTGGGGAGATGATCTGCAATCGAAGAGGACAGAGTCAAGCAGGGAACAATAGCTCGTGTTTCAGAACGCACCGCAACGCCCTGCCAGCTCAAACTAAGGCAAAGTCAAACGTTTGGTAATAAACAGAAGAAAAAGGTTCACCCCAGGTTGGTTCTGAAATCGGCTGAGCCAAGCCCCGCCTTAGTGTCCCCTGCACTCCAGCCTGCCTAGCGGCTCGCTTCGGCCAACGCCCCCATCGTGCCCCTCGTGGTAGCCCCTCCGACAACATCGTCTAGCTTCCATCGGTGGCGCAAACGAATTCCTGTCGGAAAACTTACAACTGGCTTCTCTCCCATCTGCCGTTCTGCCCATACCAGCACTCTCTTCTTATTTCTCTGCACCATCTCTCCGCTCATAGGCCGTTCGATCAACAGCGCTACACCACAAAAACTCCCGACCGTAGCCGCTCCGGAAATCACAATCCACCATGTAGGTTCACAGCACCCTCATTTCCTATGTTTCTTGATTTCTTTTTGATCTGGCTAATCCTCGTTGTCGGTAGGCGTATCACGCTTAGTATCACCCTTGCGGAGCCCCAGGATGACGGGCAAGACCTTCTATCCCTCGAGGTCTATCCCGATATGACTATCGACACCTTGCGAAGCTCCGTCCATGCCGAGACGGGCTTTGAGCCGTCTTCTCAACACCTCTATCATAACGGGCAGCTTATCACAGACAATTCCAAGACCTTGACCGACCTGCAGATTGGTGATGGCGAGATGCTGGCGCTTCACGTTCGGGAGCTGCGTGGAACCACCGGGATCCCTACCGAAGGCGGGAACGCGCCCGCTCAGGGTGCACGGAGAGCTCCTGCGCCTGGAGAGCAAGATCCCGAGCTGATCCGCTTGCAAATTCTCGGTGATCCCAACCTCAGAGCCGAGCTAAACAGCCGGAAGCCTGAACTCGGCGCCGCTCTGGAGGATCCTGTCAGGTTCGCGCAGATTTTTGCCCAAAGCTACGACAGGGAACGGCGGGAGCGGGCCGAGCGTCACCGACAGATACAGTTGTTGAATGCGGATCCCTTTGATGTCGAGGCGCAGGCAAAGATTGAAGAGATGATTCGACAAGAGCGTGTCATGGAAAATCTTCAGAACGCCATGGAACACAACCCCGAAGGTATGGCTACTTGTCAATGAACCTGACATTAATACTGACTTTCTTGATAGTGTTTGGCTCGGTGCACATGCTATACCTCGACGTGGAGGTCAACGGGTACAAGTTCAAGGCATTGGTGGATTCAGGCGCCCAAGCCACAATTATGAGCCCTTCTTGCGCCGAGGCCTGTGGAATCATGCGCTTGGTGGACAAACGCTTTGCCGGAGTTGCCAGGGGTGTTGGAACGGCAAACATCATCGGTCGTGTCCACTCCGCCCAGATCAAGATTGGCTCCTTGTTCCTCCCTTGCAGTTTCACGGTCATGGAAGGCAAGAATGTGGAACTTCTACTCGGGCTGGATATGCTCAAGCGCCACCAGGCCTGTATCGACCTGGCCAAGGACAAGCTGATCATTCAAGGTGTGGAGGTGCCCTTCCTGGGTGAGGCTGATATCCCCAGAGAGTCGGAGGATGCCTTCAAGTCGGAACCGAGAGTCCCGGGACCCGCGGGCACGACGATAGGTGCACGATCCGGCGCCGTGTCGGCACCATCCGAACCGCCGCCGCAGGCCGGTCGTGCGCCGTCCGCTCACCCTGGACCATCGGTTCCCGTTCGTACTCCGCAGCCAACCCACCGGTTTCCTCAGGAACACATTGAGCAGCTCAAGGCCCTCGGGGCCTCCGAGGAAAGGGCGGTCCAAGCATTGGAAGCCACTGGGGGTAATGTTGAATACGCAGCCAGTCTGATCTTTGGCATGAATGACTAAGATAACTGTGCTACTTGCTGCAAATCGTAAAGTGGAGCGAGCGAAGGGACAATAAATACAGGAACTCGAGATTTGGGCAATGGAGCATTCGGGACTGTCAATTGCGACTGCTTTTCATTTCAGGGACAACATATTACAGGGCTTGCGACAAAACCAACAGCGTCGAGAGGGATACATCATGTGTTTGGGACTTTTAGAGGGCGTCATTACAAGGGAGAGCGAGAGCGATCGGCGTGTCATCTAGGGCTCAGACAATAGGGAAGGTTAGATAATTCCAGTGCAGTTCCACGACAGCTATATTGTGAATGTCCTGTAGCAACACTATAACGATAAACAGAGAGAACACCCGATGGCCTCTTAGCTTGCCCAGCCAGAAATCTATATCTCTGATCAACGCAACTTATACACACAAGGCTTCAAGATCTTGGCCTCGTTGATGCCGCCCTCCTCATCGGCAATGAACTTCTTCTTTTGCGCCGGCCCCTGGGCACCCATACGATCCGAAACAACCTTGACCTCAGCGCACTTCCCTTTAGTTGCTGGTGCCGCCTTTACGAAGTGCATCTTTACAAACATCTTGTTGCCCATATCCACTGCGCCAGCCCCCAGCTCCTTGTGGAGCAAAAACCCTCTTGCACGGAGGGCATCCACAAAAGCGGTGATGTCTGTCTCCTGGTTGCGAAGCTCGGCTCCGTCCACTTGGATTGCAAGCTCCTCATCGTTGGCCTCAGCTTCGGCCTCGTCATGAGCTTTCTTGGCGGCCTTGTTGACAACGGGGGCCTTGCGGTTGTTACCAACACTGTGGGAAACAACCTTGTTTTTCTTGCTAGCCGGATTGGTGAAACGGCTCTTGATCTCTGCAACCCAAAGTTCGCCTTTCCATCGCAAGATGCGGTAGGCTTCCTCGACAAAGTCAACCCAGTTGGTGCCCATCAGAGCAAGACAAAATATGGCAACATCCGCCGAGCCTGCTTTCAGTGGCAGGTTGGCGATATCGGCGCGGGTAATGAGAGCATTGCCACCGGTCTGGAGGTCAAAAGAGTGGACGGCCAGTCGCGACTTGCGGAGATGCGGCTGGAGAGCAGCCGAGAGGGCGGCGTCACCACAACCAAGGTCGGCGATGCTGCAGACGTTGGAGCCACGATCGCGTGGAAGTGGAAGAAGGCGAATGGAGGCAATGGGATTTGCGAAATCGTGCTTGACATTCTTGGGCGGGAAGCGCACCTTGGCACGGGCAAGCGTGTCGGCGACGAAGCCGTCGACCGGGTTCTCGGGCCAGACGTCAACTTGACGACGGAAGCCTTCATGATACTCACTGAACATCTCGGGGGAGTCCTCAAAAAGCTTGAAGGCTTCGGCTGATGGCCGGGCATAGAGAGTCTCGTTGAGGTGACGGAAGCGAGCAGAGACGAGCTTTTCTCGCATAGAGGCTTGAAGGGGTGTGAGCTTGACGGCTGCCGGAGGTGGTGGTGCTGAGGGTGCTGCAGGTGTGTCCGCCAGTTCTTGTTTGGATGTCTTCTTATCTTTCTTTGCTTTCTTGTCCAGCTTTTGCTTCTTCGCCTTCCGGTCGTCATCGCCACCGTCCTCCTTCTCCATTTGGGTAGTTTCTGGAGATTCGTCATCGTCGAATCCACCCCATTCGTCTGCTTCATCTGCCTCGGCGGGTGCCTCTGGCTCCGTGGGAGAAGCGGCCTGTTGCTTCTTATTCTTCTTGTTCTTCTTCTGCTCCTTCGAAGCCTTTGCCTCAAGGTTTGCAGCCTCGGATTTTATGGCCGCCTCCTTGACTTCAGCGGCAGGCGCCGGCTTCTGTTGCCCTTCTTTCTTGGCTTTGCTAGCTTTCTTTTCCTTTCCTGGAACGGGCTTCTCAGCTGGCGCTGATGGATCCTTCTTCTCGATAACCTTTTCCCACATGTCTGAAAGATTGGTGATATTCACGACTGGTACGTTCTGTCCAGGTCTTTTCCGTTTCTTGTTCTTGTTCTTGGAGGGAGCTGGAGCCGCGTCCGTCGTTGTCGCTGGTGCGCCATGGCCATTGTCGATCTCAACTTTCAGCTTATCGGCAGACACTGACCAGCCTTTGACGGCGAACATGATCGCGTAGTTTGGGCAGAAAAAACTCTCTAGAAAGGACGGTTTTGGTGCAACCAGTTCACAAGGCCGTCAAAACAGGGAGCTCAGCGAAGCTCAGAACGTCGGGAAGAAAAATTTTAGTGGGGCAATGTCAGCGGTTGGAGGTTCCCTGTCAGCGGGTCCCTCTGTTCCTCCGGAACAATGCGGGGTCGGGGCGGCCGATCACAGCGTGGCTTGGCAGCGGAGCTGCGACGGTGCCAGATCATCGATCGGGGCGGGGTTCCCGTCGCCGTTATCAATGGTGTCAGTCGGCCCTGCCACCAAGGTAGCCTCCACTTTGATCTTGTGTCTGCAGAGTATGTATCTCGGCAGGATCTTATCCCAACTCCCGTCTGTTCTTCAGTCGTAGGTCTGCTTCTCTCTGCAGCACAAGCTTTCATTGCAGGGCGCCTCGCCTGTCACCCTCCCTACCGTTCCTGGGGACCTCTGATGAGCGGTTCGAAGGGCTGGAATTCGAAGTGTATGGGGCGGCGGCCTACAGGGTGACGAAGCCGGCCGCTCGAATTGTTATCTGGGATGGCAAGGATAGGCTGGCTGCCTTACGCACGTATCGATGTTGATTCAAGACGCGTCGCGTTTTTGTGATGAGTGCCGCGTCTCGGCAGCCCCAAAGTTTGACCCTGTTGATGTTTTCTTCTGGGGAGCGCTTCAGGGAGTCCGGTTGGAGCTCATGTGGTTGATTCTTGGCAGGACCAAACTGCCCTGCAGCTTGAATTCTATAATTATCCAATAGTTATCGTCTTCTCCGAATCTCCATATTCAATCCTCGCCAACCCGTCCCCACTAGGCTTCAGGTTAGTAAGACGTCACTAGATGAGCTTGTGTTTGACTTGTGTGCCCTTCGGGATGCAAGCTTGACCCTTTTTGTGGCAAACAACGGGTGGTCGGCCGACTTGCGTCGGAGCTCTGTGCATCCAGCCAAATACTTCTATGTCTTGCCCTATTGTCAATCAAGATGTACCTGTGTTCAATCCGATTCCATCAAGCCTCAAGTCTGGTCGCACCAAAGGTACTGTGTTTGCCAGCCTCCGAGTTATATAGGTGGGCACCATACACTATGCATCTTCATATTGTGATACCTTCCTAACATCGCACACACGCCTGTGTTTCTTAGTGATGGTACCCACGTCAACCTTGCAGCCATATTCGTGATTATGTCCCGTCCTCAAGGTTTATAAGATTGACCTCCGATGGGTGAAAAGTACCCCGCCTGTTTGTTGTCACACGGCTCACGATCCGGCAGTCTGTGCGACGGCCTTACCCGCTGCCATTGGTCTCCGGCCTTGCGCCTCGATGAAGGTATGTACTTCGTGCTGTAGCACCTTCGAAAAGAAGAACCTGATGTCAAGGGATTTCTACCGGGTGAATATACCAGGGAACATGCTGTTCTAGGCCTGCGGGGAGTGGTGCCCTACAGTCGGAAAGATTCATTTTCCCATCTCAGAGCTTTCAATTGCCCGTGCATTGTCCCTGATCTGACGTCGGATGTGTGGGTTGCATTCAGCTTAGGAAGGGCCCCGCTAACCCCGCTGTGGCCCGCGCAAGCCCCTGAGTTCCCCTGGAAGACGAGTCAAGCCGCTCCGCAACAGTGCACTCTTTGTTTCCCATCTCCCGTCCCGTCCCCTCATGCTGGGCATTTGGGGATCTTGGGGAATCTGTGCTTACACACCAGCTCACACGCCTCAGCCCAGCGCTCGAAAGCAGACGGGGGGTTATGCGCGTCCACCAAAAGCTTCCACCCACACAAGCTACCATACCCCGTAGCACCCCAGCTCTCCATGTGCATGCTGTGGCACCACCCACCTCACCTGTAATCGGGCCACCCCTGAAAGGCGGGAAATCCTTCAGCACCAACACCAACACCAACACCAGTCCCAACACCCAGGCAGGTCCAAGCCTCTTCTACTGTTCAGGTGTATCCAGATGCGCAAGTCTATCGCCAACCAACCCGATCATTGAGAGACGCGAGCTTGGCAACGTGCTTCCGTACTCTGCTCCGAGGGTCTCCGTCGCCCGCGATTCTCGACTCGGTCGTGTGTGGAAAGGCCGTGTCGGTGGTAGTAGACTTTCGCGTGCTCCGTCGCGCGCGGCGCCCATTCCCCGTCCCCCGTCCCCCTCGGCTCTGTGGCGGACCATGGCCTTGGACTAGCGTCGTGGTGCCCGCTGCATGTTGCTGCAGGTTACAGTTGCAGGTTGCATCCATCCGCAAGGCAAGGAGTCCTAGGCTTGCAATCTGGGCCAAGAATACACACAAGACAAGCCCCTCGCCTATCATAAGGTACCCGCCCTCTCGCACAGCTCAACGACCTGGTTCCACCGGCACCACTCCTGCCCCCTTCCACGGAACGCATTACCTATATACGACAAGATCCTCGCCCTCGTCCTCCTAAGCTTGTTAAACGTGCAACCGTCAGGAAAGCCAACATCATCTCGGCCTGTCGCCCCCTGTCTCGGGTCAAGATAAATCGCTGAGATACCAGCACTCTCACAACCTGTCAAACTTCGTCGCGCCGTGTTCCCGAAAAGGCGGATGTGATCATGTAAGCGGTCCAGACCGCTTGACGAGCCTCAACGGGAAGCGGCCCCGGTCTTCACTCCGACTATCAAGTGCAATATCTCCGACCTGCCGGAGCGAGCCACAGTCATGGATCCTGCCGGACTTGTCTCCGATGGCAACATCCCCCACGACGAGGGGTCAGTCTCACCACCGCCCATCCCCAGCGGCCCCAGTGGCTCACAGCCGCGAAAGCCCACAGTAAGGAAGCGAACAAAGACTGGCTGTCTCAGTAGGTCACGCCACTCTCTGCGCAAGTGCTCTTTAGACGCGCTAACTGCTTTGAAGCTTGTCGGAAACGCCGCATCAAGTGCGACGAGGGCAAGCCTACCTGCAACAACTGCATCAAATCCAAGCGACAGTGCGAGGGATACAACCAAAGGCTAACCTTCAAGGAGCCCCTCGGGTCGTTTCCCCAAGGCCCTATTTTCCCTCCAGCCTACTACCACCAGCAAGCCCAAGATGCGCTCGTCAACGCCCAACTCGCCGCATCGCAAGCGGCGAAGTCCGTCTCGGCGGCCCAGGGGCCACTGGCCATGATCGCGCCGAAGCCGCCTTCGGTAGACTTCACGGGCAATCTTCCACTGCAGTTCGGACACCCTTACCCGGGATCAGTATCAGTGGCTGCGCCCTTACCTGGGCATCATGCTATGAGTCCAAGCCTGTACAGCCCTCAACACACCTTGCCTACTCCTCCCCTGATGGTCCCCGATGCTCTTCAACATCCAGCGCAAACGCCCCAAACAGGATTTTCGGATTTTTATAATATTACCCCGAGCCCTCAAGGTTTCGATCCTGGCCAACCAGTTGGGCCAAATTCGCCACCGGCGCGTTCTACGAGGTATCGTGGATCCATGTCCGAGGAAGAGCTCTCTGGGGTGGCCGATCGCATGGTCGGCGGACCTGGTTCGCTGGGAAGCCCAACCTCAGAACAAGGGTACTGGCAATCTGATGACGAAGCTTCCATGGCAGACTCGGAAGATGAGCCAATTCCCGACACATCATTGGCGCATCTGGAATCCAACGACCTCGGAGTTCAAGTTGCGCGTCGCATTGAGAGTTCGCTGGACCTTCAGGGCGTCCGGTTGAGGAGCTTCACAGCTGTAAACGCATGCAACATACTGGACACCTACATGCCATCGTCAGCGAACTCGCCCCTGAACGATCCGCATACAGCAGCCGTTTTTTGGTACTTTGTGAATATGACAGGGCCCAGTATGTCTCTGTATGAACGGCATCCGTTTGATCCATCACCCATATTCCAAGGCGGGCACGTTCCAAAGACCAGGCGTCATATCTGGACATGTAAGCCCCTTATAGGCCGTTGGTGGCGGAATCACTGATTTTGTCGCAGACATTTTTCCCATCATCGCGTTCAGTCATCCGGCGTTGATGCAAGCCATGCTCGCATTAGGAAGCCTTCAGATGGCCAAGGTACAAGGCACCCCCCCAACGGCGGCTATGAAACACTATCACCTGAGCCTTCGAAGGGTTGCAAAGAATTACCAGAGCCCCACAAAACGCACACAACCAGCGACATTGGCAGCAACTCTCCTCCTAGGCTTTTACGAGGTTTGGAACTCCGATCATGAAAAATGGTGCAAGCACATGTGGGGAGCCCGGGCAATCATCAGAGAGTTACCGCTCCGGGAGATGACACGCGAGATACTCGCCCTAAAGAGAGAGAAGAGGCAAAGGGAAATGGAGGCCCAAAGCAAACACCAATGTGATGGTTCCTGTTTCTCTTTGCATTCGGGGATGGAGGCTGGTTTGGATGATATCGACCTTGGTTTGATATCTCAACTTACCGGGCAGGCGGTAAACTACGGGGAGTCTGGTCATGTTTTAAACGGCTCGCCAGAGAAACAGGCGCGAAGGTACACGGAGCGTGACATCGAAACATACGAAAGCCTCAGCGATTTATACTGGTGGTTCTGCAAGATGGACATATACCAGAGTTTTCTCGGCGGGACTCGTCCGTTGTAAGTGAAAGCTAGCCACGTACGCGATGCGGGTATTGACGCCTGGGCAGCATGGAATTCGAACACTGGACTCAGTGTGTGCCCCGCGCACCATTCGGAAGGATCGATGCCGTGTAAGTTGGTTTCGCCGTGGAAGATGATGGGTTGCTAATGGTCCACAGCTATGGCACCTTTGATCACTTGATGCTCCTCTTGGGGCGACTTGCCCATTTTACCTCTCGCGATCTAGTTCGTAAGCGCAAAGCTATGGCAAATCGAGCACGCTCCGGTCCGGGCCAACCCCCGTTTTCAAGCCCGGGAGGGCCTCCTGGCACGGGGCCACCACCCGGTTTGGGGCCGCCTGGTACAGGACCGCCTGGTATGAGGCCTCCCGGGATGGGATCACCACCCAGCATGGGGCCGCCGGGAACCGGGGCAGCGAGCCCGCAAACTCCGCCCATGTTTCCAGGTCTCATGCCTACAACAGGGCGGTTCGTGCTACCCGAGGGGTTCAGCCCACCGCGTGATTCATCCCCGCCCCGCGAGTCGGCGGACGATATGGACCTTGACACCATCACAGAGGAAGCGCTTCGCGAGTGGGAAGAGATCCGCCAGGCCTTTGAGGTTTTTAGGAATAGCCTTGGCCCGGACTTTGCTCCCTTGGGCTTGGAGCACGCAACTGTGCCTGAGATGACCCCCTTCGGTCCGGCGCTGATGTACCGCACCTTTAGCATCGCAGGCATTTGGATGAACTTTTACATGGGCCTCATCGTCTTGTACAGGTCCCAGCCGTCCATGCCACCATTTGCCATGGCCGCTGCAGGAATGGCCGCAGCCCAGACGGCACCGTGGGCTTATGAGATCGCCAGGATATCTGCAGGCTTGTGTGAGGACTTGAACAACCAAAAGGCAGTCAGTATGTTGGTTGGCGCGGCGTGCATCGAAAGTGGCTTCACCCTGTTTGTAGCAGGTGTTCAGGTGAGTCTCGCCCCATCTCTCTCCCTCTCTCGAGGATGTTCGTGCCGGTATATTGACTTGTGTGTATCCAGTTCCAACGGCTTGATCAGCGATACTGGCTAGTCAGGCGACTGCACGCCATTTCGAGACTCACGGGGTGGCAATCGGCGAGGCAAATCGCGGACGGGTGCGAGTCGGCGTGGATCAAGGCGGCGCAGATAGGTCGGGGACCGCCGTATGAAAGCCCACCAGACCTAGGCCCGCTGTACTCGGAGTCGATTTGGCTGAAACCGAGGAGATTGGACAGGCGCATTCAGGACTTAGACGGGCCGCAGGATAAACTTGTGTTGGCGAGGACCGAACAGGCTCACTACGCGTTGGGTTTGATGAGCGTTGAGCAGGACATGGATAAGCTGGAGTTGGTTGCGGATTGAAATGTGTTGTTGTTCCTCGCTCGTGGAATGATTAGGTACCCAAAAGGTTTCAATGCTATTTTAGTTGTCTTTGACGTGGAAGAAGCCATCAAGAGTGACAACTGGGCCAAGGGGCTTGCTGGCAGGCCGCTGCCCGCATGTCCATATGAAGTCCCAGCATGTTTGCCTCATCAATAGGGTCTTGAGAGTGTCTGGTGCCCGAGGGACTCGTTTACTGCTGAGATCTCCGACGGAAACATTGGCCATCTCAAAGAACCTTCGCCCCTGCTGATCGCCCACTTGGCTCATGAGCTTGAGTTTATGTTCACAGGACATAATTGTGTCTCTCTGGACCTTTATGACCACAATGCTCTTATTTTATCTTGGTGTCTAGTATCCTCACATCACGATACGCCAAGCAAGACCTAGTTTGCAGGGAGCCTCTCAACAACGGCGGCCATCTCTTCATCCGTATATATTCTGAAGCCGCGGTCTTTGGTGACGCTCGCCAACTGCACATTCTTGGAATCGAGCTTCTCCTCCATCACCTGCTTGAGTGTCTTGAGTACAAGTGTCTCGGCGTCTTCGATGGTGAGAGACTAGATGTCCACGTCAGAACTGCGGATTCAGTCACACCGAAAAAAAGTACGCACCTTGTGATACTCATTCTGCAGCTCCGCCTGCGCGCCCTCGCTGCCACTTCCGATGGCCTTGGCGTCGTAGCGATAGAAGGTGCCCGACGGCTCGGCATGATAGAGAGACGGGCCGTCCTCGTCGTACCCGGCGATGAGAAGAGCCACGCCGAACGGTCGGCTCATGATGCTCTCCTCGCCATCGGCAGACTCGCCAAAGCGCAACGCCAAATCGCAGATCGCCTGTGTGCAGGACTCAACGCGTAGCTTCTCGTTGTAGTTGAAGGCGTGGGATTGGCACTCGACGCGCGCGTGCTCAACCATGGAGCGCGCATCGGCTTGCAGACCTGACATGGCACATCCGATATGTCTGTCGATTTCGACAATCTTCTCAACCGAAGATGTCTCGAGGAGAGTCGACGTCACGCGCTTCTCGACGCCGAGGATCACGCCTTCGGATGTGGCAACGCCAATGGCGGTGGAGCCGAGTTTGATGGCTTCGAGGGAGTACTCGACCTGGAAGAGGCGGCCTTCTGGCGAGAAGGTGCTGCGCGATGATTAGCATGGTTTGTTGATGGCCCGGGACCTGGGGGGAAAGGATGGACATGGATAGAAAGGCAAGCTTACTTGATGCCCCGGTCTGGTAAGACAGAGATGTTAGTGCGCGGACTCTCAAAGACTATTTCCTAGACGTACCGTATTCTGATCTTGCCATAAACATCTTGGCGGTGTTTGGGAAGAGGACGACGGTTTAGAGGGTTGGTGTGAGGGCGGTTGCCGACTGTTTTGAATGATCAAAGCTGTAATTAGGGGGTGCGGAGCTCAAAACTGGGTTCCCTGAGCTACTTGCAAGCGGTACCGTCGTTTCGATGAGTTGTAGTGTTTGCGACGAGAGCTTGGGAAGTATTGCCCGAACTGGCGGCTGGCGATGGAAGCTCCAGGCACAAGCAGGTCTACGAAGCTCTCCACCTTCCCGCCTTGTCAGCCGCGCCCCTGTTCTCCTTGCCTGCCGGGACAAGCCCTGTCTTGGCGGCACCCTGCCAACGGAGGCGCTAAACCCTATCTGGTCGCGGGTCACTCCAATGTAGCGGCGCGCGTTACAACCGAAACGCGATTTGGTCGAGCATTCAGTGGGCATGCACGAAGCGACAACCCCACTGTGGTTAGCATTTACACCCGCGAGACAGCGCCAGCGCGACAAATGGTCCAGCCAAACGTCACCATTGCTACCGCATGTAGACGGGAAGATGTCTTTAAACACTAGGCCCCCGTCGATGCTTGCCGATTCGAGAAGCGCAGCCGGCGCTGAGAGGGCGTCTGGAGTGGCGCGTTCCCGCATGTCAGCCACAGACAACACCAATCGAAGAAGCGAGAGAACCGAGAGGCCTGATCCGCGGCTTGAATCCAGGAGCGACTCCAGAGGCGAAAGGGACCCCCGAAGACAGGGCGCATCGTCGGGAGCGCCGGGGCAATCACCATTTACAAGCTATGGCGGGGCACCGACGGGCTCTACGTCGCACAAAAGATCGGCGTCAGGAAACCCACGGCCGACTAGTAGGACTGTTGACGAGCGCCGCACTGAGAAGGTGCAGGTGACGACAAGAGAGACGCTTGTGGCCAGGACGAGGAGTCCCGTTCGACGTGCGGCCCCCGAAGAACGAAGCAGAGCGTCCGACGGGACAAAACCACGAGCTACCGAATCCAGGGCGCGTGAAGCTCCACGCCCGGCAGAGACCGAGAAGGTTGCGCCGCCATGGGAGCCAGAGGTGTCGCTGTTGCCGCATTCGACAGCTCCTTTGGCTACTCGGGTGTCAATTCCTCCTTTGGCGTCTTCGGCGCCGGCCCCGCTTCAGCCTAAGCCTCTCCACGAGCTCTCCCTTGAGGCCCAGGAGGCAGTGATACTGGAGGATCTGCTCTTTGTGTTCATGGGCTTTGAGGGACAATATATCCGTTTCGCGAAAGGGTACAATCCCTATGAAGAGCGGGACCGGCTCTCGGGTCCGACGTGGCGGATCCTGCCCGGCCTCGATCCAAGCTTGGAGGACCTCACGCGGTCAATGTTGCGCATGGCTACCCACTACTCGGCCCTCGAGACGTTTGTCGACGTCCAGAGTCGCGATGAGTTTGGTTCTGTCAACCACGCCTTGTGCGCGGCCATTCGCCAACTGCTTCACGAATATCTTGTCATGGTTGCGCAGCTGGAAACTCAGTTTCTAACCAATGACTCTTTTACACTACATGTTCTTAATGTCCATATTATTCCAACCAGTCACATGCTTCATCAGCTTTACGCCCTGGCTCATGAGTTACTGAAACGGAACGCGCTCCTAGATGACGAGACGGACGAGTCGAGCGATAGTGCCGATGATTTCGACCATATTCTGGAACAACTCAGGGAAGGCGGCGACCTTGTGCCAGGGAATATGACAGGAAAAAAGATTTGTAAGGGAGGAGTTGTGCTAGGGTTGATCACCAAGAGGCTGGAGTCTATGTCAGGCGACCCGGCTGCGAAGCAGCTGCTGACGTCTCTGCTGAGGGACGCAAGTCGTCCCTATATGACCATGTTGAATGAGTGGCTGCACCACGGAGCTATCAACGACCCTCATTCCGAATTTTTAATCAAAGAGCAGCGAAGTATTCGACGAGAGCGGTTGGAGCAAGACTACACCGACGAATACTGGGAGCGGCGATACACAATCCGAGATCACGACATTCCCCCGCAGCTCGAAGGCGTTAAGGACAAGGTCTTGCTGGCAGGCAAGTATCTCAACGTCGTGCGGGAATGTGGCGGGGTCGATGTCAGCCTCCAGGTGAAGGATGTACCTACGTCGTTCGACGACAACCGGTTCCTTGACAACGTCAACAATGCATACGCCCATGCGAACGAGTCGCTGATGCAGCTGCTTCTCACGACACATGCGCTACCAGCCAGACTCCGTTCGCTGAAGCATTATTTTTTCCTCGACCCGTCTGATTATTTCTCCTATTTCCTTGAGCTTGGCTCGTCAGAGCTGCGAAAGCCGGTCAAGTCTGTCAATACCGGAAAGTTGCAGTCTCTGCTCGACCTAGTCCTCCGGCAGCCCGGCAGCATCGTCTCGCTCGACCCGTTCAAAGAGGACGTCAAGGTTGAGATGAACGAGATCACTCTGACCAAGTCGCTACAGCGCGTTGTCAATATCACCGGGATAGAGCAAGGTGAGACGCTCCAACCGCTTGCGTCCAATCAACCCGTCGACAGCGACAAAAACGCCATTGGCTTCACTTCGTTGCAACTTGATTACGCCGTCCCGTTCCCCGTCTCGCTGGTGGTAAGCCGCAAAACAGTGTGGCGTTACCAGGCATTGTTCCGCTACCTGCTGTCATTGCGACATCTCGAATCGCAGCTATCTACCACATGGCAGACACACACCCGAGGCTTTGTTTGGGCGCACAAGTCCTCCACTCGAAACCTGGAGATCTGGAAGCGTCGTGTTTGGACGTTGCGCGCTCGCATGTTGGTCTTTGTCCAACAACTTCTCTACTTCTGCACGGCTGAAGTAATAGAACCAAACTGGCAAAGCCTAATGGCGCGTCTCCGCGAGAAGGAAGCTGGCCAGGACGGCAACCCTGCCATCCCTGGCGTTTCGAACACCACAACGAAAGTCAATGCAAAGGGCCTGACCCGTACGGTGGACGAACTCATGCAGGACCACGTTGACTTCCTCGACACCTGTCTGAAAGAGTGCATGCTGACCAACAGCAAACTCTTACGGGTACGTTTTTGCAGCCCCTCTATTCTTTCACATAGCACCATCTCAACTAACCTGGTCTACAGATCCACTCCAAGCTCATGCAAACATGCACCATTTTCGCCACCTACACGAATTGGCTGTCGCGGGAGCTTGAAAAGGCTGATCCCGACCTCTCAGGCACGACCAAACCACCAAACATGACGGATGAACAGTGGCACATTTTTCAGACTATCCGCTCGCAAAAGGCAAACCAGGGGGAACTGGGTACCAACGCGCCGGGCAGGGAAAAGGACAACGAAAAGGACACGGACGCCCGCGTGGTGGAGCTGTTCGACGTCATCAAAAAGTGGGAGAGCAACTTCAGTCGCCACCTCCAGATCTTGCTCGACGCTCTGAACCATTACGCCGCCACCGAGACGGTCGTCTTGCTCAGCCTTTGCGCGAGACTGAGCACGGCGAACCAGGGCACCGAGTACGCCGGTCTGAGGAACGACGAGGACGCCTAGAAACCACCCGTATTCCCCTGGCCGAGGGTGAATTGAGAGGGGATTTCTCTAAAAACTCTGGGGTTTATAGATATGTCAAAATAGTTTTTGTGTTTGACTTTGTTGTGGGATATCAAGGGGCTTCTGGCGTTTGTCGGCTGGGTGCTTCCCAAGAGAAAAAGGGATAACGAACACCCTTGGTAGCGTTACAACACAGCGACGTTTTTCGTTTCCTGTCAGGCAGCGGAACTACGGAAACGGAAATTGAGGGACGGACTGATACCCAGGCGGTCGTTTCTTTAGCAGCACTTGCATAGCGAAACGATGTGAAATCAAGCCGCCACCGTTGAAACTGTCAACACGTTACTCGCCGTTGATGAGGCTTGTTCCACATTCACATAAAACCAAAACACCGGGGAGATGGAACGAATTGGTCAAGACACGCTCACCGGGTATCATTTGCTTCCCTTCCAAACTATGGTCCCTATCCATACACAACACATGTTCACCAGCTCCTCTAATGCCCCTTTTCGAGTTGGTGGCGCGCCAACTTGTGCCAAACAGCCGCAGGCACGTCCAACGAACCCGCCTCCCACCGACATCGCTAGTCCTCCACCATCCACAAAGATGAAAAACAAAACCAGAGAGATCCATCACCAAGAAAACCACCACAAACCCCGCCGTTCAAAGGAAAAATAACAAGTGACCAATTCATTTCCGTAGCGGTCACAATCTTCCAACTGTTCGGCAGCCTCGAGCCAGGCTAGCGCGAACTAAACGGGGAGACAAACCGTGAGATCAACACAACAGCATAGAAAATCGAGTAAAGCAACGCCATTCCACGAACTTGGCAGAGAGGTATTGCAAGCAGCGCCCCATCCCCAATCCTCCACGCGAGCGGCTTGCAATGACATTCGACCGCCTCCTTCGTATGCTTGGGTATATAGTAAAGCATTGGGTTTTTTTGTGGCCGCCGTATCCTCGTGCCGGGTATGTAGGAAACAAATGAATCAAATCAAAAACCTTCGTGTTCTTCTTTCCATTTCGTGTTGTGGCTGCCAGAGTTCACATCGTCGTTCGTAGAGCGGCTGAAAAGGAAAACGAGCGGGCGTCATTGGGGAGAGAAAAGACCGTGTGACGAACTCCGTCCATGTGTCGTGCCAATGGTGGTATTTCGTTACCCGTGGTCCAAAAGAAAACGATAAGAACAGAACCGCAGACTGTAAGAAAACTGCGAGAACGGGCAACCGAACAAATGCAGAAGCACCAGGGTATTTTACGCCAGGGGTATATCCAGCCGTAGGGGTATTTCTTTTTCCTCACAAAGATAAAAACAAGCCCGTGCGTCTAAAATCTTGAGAGGACAAGGACGAGAATCTAACGAAATGGCCCAGAAAGGGGGCCGGGGTATCCTGAATTGGTAGAATGAGACGTAGAGGGACGTCCGCTATCAGCAGACTGACGAGTGGCGTGGCGCGGAGTCATTTCTCCGGCATGGGGGACGGCCAGTTTGTGGTCGAGCCCGTTGCCGCTGAAGTTACGGGTGGGTGCCCAAGGATTCTCATCCTCGGGAAGGTTGACGCCGCTGTCGTGCCACGGGCTGCGGTCAGCATTAAAGCTGCGAGCAGATTCGATCGAGATCAAAGATGACTTGGATACGTTGTTGGAGCCCTTGAAGAACGGGCCCGTAGAGTTGGAGCTGTTTTTTCTCCGGTCCAAGAAAGACGAGATCGAAGACATGCTGCCCGGCTTGCGCAGCCGCTCGAAGAGAGTGACCCGCTCGCGCGCAGCCTCATCACCGAAGCTCGGCTTGGTGGGGGAATCGACGGCCGCGGGAACCGGCGCGCGTTGAAGCAACTTGGTGTCAAAGAATTCAACCGAGTCCTGAAAGGGATCCGACTTGGGGCGGGGAATAGCACCCTTAATAGGGTTAAGCTCAATGCCCGCAGTGCAGAATTCCGTCTGGAGGAAGTCCACGGCATCACCAAGACCACCGGCATTGTTCTGGGTGAAAGACCACACCAGAGTGACAGCCAGACCGCCCTTCTCGGTGCGAGTATCTGGGTTCTGAAGGACAGTGAGTTCAACCTCATACTGACTCTTCAACTTCGGCACGATATTCTGAACAAATTCGGGAGACTCAAGAAACTTGATCAAACCAGGAGTTTTCTCCAGGACCAGTTCGTGACGAGAGGGCACCATGCCCTACCGATCCATGTTAGCTGGCCATTCAGTAAAGAGAGGGTCCAGGTCCCGGGACTCACGAGAAATTCATCAACACATTGGGGAACCTGCCACTCGGGCCCAGACACCGTCACAGAATCACTTGCTTGCTCAGTGCTCGGGAATACAATCTTGCAGTTCCACTTTCTCTCCAGCTCCTCAATCTCAGGCAAACGAGCGAGGAGCTGGCGATGATAGAGACGATCAACCTTCACCAGCGAGTTTGTGAATTCGGAGTCCTGTAGGAGCCGAACCCCCGTTAGTCAACTATTTGTCTATGAGTGAGGAGGGGAGCATACGGCTCTATCGACCATGTCCAGGATCTCATTTTTGACGAGGTCGAGATTCTGGGCATTGCGAGCGGGGGTGCGGCAGATGACATTGTCGACCCGACTATCGTCATCCTCGCGGCCCATCCCGCCGCGATCCATGGCGTTCGAAAACTTGACGAATACGGAATGCTTCTTCATGATGCGCTGGATGTGCTGCCCGCCAATACCAATGATGCGCTTGTGGTATTGATCCGGGACGTGGAACGAGATGGATGCCGGCATTTCTTGCTCTACCAGGTGCAGGCCATTCTTCATGTGGTTGTAGTTAGTGGCGGTAACATCAATGAAGAAGTTGTACTCCTGAAACGTGTCGAAGATGATCTGTACGTTGCTCTGGCCCATGATCTTGTTGATTTTGCCATTCTTTTTACCGCTGACGAACTCTTTGTGCTCATTGGCAAGCTCGATCTTGACCCGTATCGAGTACTGGGAATTCGTCATGAACTTGATGTGCGAGATCACGTTCAAGGCCTCCTTGACGGATTCATCCGAGCCCGTAATCGTGAAGCCAAGCTTATCCGATATGACGTCGGCATCGGAATTGGCACAAATGTCGCCTAGCATGGTCCTAATATCCATGAAGCTAGGGAGCTGACCGTCTGCCGGGGGTGCAGTGAGCCACCAACTAGCCGTATAGAATTGCCCTACCTTGATTTCCATTAGCGACACACACTCAGATAGAAGCACCCGTGCACTTACCAGAGCCATCAGCTCGCGAACAGTGCGCTCCACGTGAAGATTTTCGACGCCTTGAACACGGACGGCACTGGCTCTCGAGCCAAGGGGAGGCATCATGACATAGGTCCCGTTGGCTTCCATGATCTTCTTGACCTTGTCAATGCGACCAAGTAAGATGCTGTCAATCTTGGGCGGGCTGATTTGGACATCCTTCACAAAGAGTCTGACGCGCGTCAAATGCTCGTGAAGCCTCCTCTTAGCAGTATCGACAGCCTCCGGAGTTTCACCCGTGATCAGGACCGACTGAATGTTGCGGCGTTGGGCAGTCGGCGGGCAATACGGGAACGACGTGCTAAAGGTCGGTGGGAAGTAGATTGCTGTGTTTGTCGCCGACTCAATCAACTTGATGTTCTTCCGGTTCCGCCCACAAGCGACCGGATGCAATGAGTAATCGAGCTCGTAACTATCGACAATCCGTCCGAGCTAGTAGAATGTCAGCACACTGCGGTAAAACACATTAGATCCCAGTTGTCCATACAAGCCTGTCAATCTGGACGAGGACACGGGTTTTTGCGTGTTCCGTCGACAAGGTATCGCCATAGATGGCAACTCTCCAGCGTGAGTCGCCTTGGAGCGACAAATCAGCCTCGGCATCGATCCCACCCGCAGGGGGTCCAAGTTTGGGCCCGAGGAGGAAGACATCCACCCCGCAAGAGGTTGACGTGTCATCCAGAAATTCGACCACGCCCCTGTTCAAAAGCCCCTCGCTGAGGTTGGCGACAAGATGACCGTCAACATCGACCGTTGTGCAACGCTGAATGACGACACGTCAGTATGGAACGCTGTTCTAAAAGCTCGAGTTTGAAGGCACCAGCTACGCACCAATGTCAGAGGAGTTTGGTTCAGAATGGTCTCTCGCGACTGATAAACCAGTTCGGGAACGCCGGACAAGCATACGGTAACCACCTGGCTTCGAGAATTCTTGGGGACTGCCGAGATGATATGTGCATCAACAGTACCCCCCGTCCGCTGTATGACGTCTTTGCAGAGCTCACGGAGATTCGCCAGGTTTTGAGCGTGCACGGGAAGCTCGTAGACAGGGACGTCGTCCGGAGCATCCATCGGATGGGTCCACCGAAGGACTGCATCGGTGGTGGCGTGGAGGATATCTTCGGTATTAGGGCCGGCAAGGTCAGAAGAAAGGGGGATGTTGAACGAGTAGTGGATCGGACCGTCGGCTTGCTGGGGACCTGTCATCGGTGGCGCCACTTGGGGTACAGCCTTCTGGTGCGGATTGATCAACGGCATGTTCATACTGGGCCTCGAGATACCGAAGTTGGAAGACATCCTTTCGGGCCAGTGGTTGCGGAGCTTGTTCATCGTGAAAGGCCGGACGGCTGTCTGGGATTGGGGTGGCGGACGAACAATGCGGTAGGAGCGACAGCCGGGACAAGTGTGGAGGTACCGATAGCGGGCAACGACGACACCACTGGCAGACGACGAAGGCAATTGCAGCTACCTAACGAACGAGAGACTGTTGAAGAGAGGTCGGCGAACTTGATGTCGCGCGGGGAGGCGGGGAATTCGGGCCTCCGGGACAAAAGACAAGAAAAGAAACGGGTATCGGGGTATCTTAAAGAGGCAACGAGTAAAGGAAAGAAGAGGAGGGGAGGGAAAGTGTCGTGTGCTCTTTTCCTTCCTACTTTCTATCGTTGAGAGGGGTGGGAAGAAGAGAGGTTGAGGAGGAATCGCAGTGGAAGCTGATAGACGAAAGGAGGACAAGGGCATGGAGGAGTGGAGAGCAGGTTGTGGTTGAGAGCGAGACCTCAGGTAAGCCCACACAGCCCACCTCACTTGCTAGCAAGGCCTGGTCCGTGCTGGCCTTGACCTGATCGGCCAAGGCGCTGTTGAACGCAAGTGGGTCGACCACTCCCCCAAGATCTGAGGTACCACGCTACCAAAGTCTAGCGGAGAAGGTACAACAAACCGCGCAGACTCGCCCTTTCACGAGAAACCCACTCGGGTTTGCAGATGCCCTCGATTACATAATGTCGCATGCTCTGTGTCTTTCGCAAGGTTAAACGCGACGAGCAAATCGTCGAAGAAGCCGGGAACTGGAGACAGCGTGTATCCCAACCACGGCCCAGTGTCAATCGACCTCCCATTCTTATGGATATTGCGGTATGTGGTTCTTAATGCCAGTCTGAACGCTGACCGCCCAGTCCGGCTCAAGGTTTCTCGCTTGGCCGGGCCAGACAAATCTACGAGCGGAAATCGACTCGCGTCATGGACCATTGCCTCTCTCCCTTGAGGCCACCCGTTGGAACATCCAACGCATTTGGTCGGCGGATAAAGATTAACACTCGCCATGGGCTCTAGCCTGGCCCCTGTTGATATGATGTGCCTGTTCCTGTTGGTTCAAGAGTGACCCTACCCTCCCCAGGAGCTTTGGCATTGCCAAGCACAAAAGCCGAGAGTCTCGGTCGACTCCTTCTTCCCCTTTGGCGTCAGCAGCCGTAACTCGGGACGAGGCCGCCGTCCAATGTCGATGCTCGTTGCCTTCTGCATGTCTTGGGTCCTTGGCTGGCCGGAGGTGCTTTTTTTGTCAGCTTTGGCCCTTCCAGGTGGTGCCAGTGGCAGAGGTGCCAGTGGATACCCTCACACTACCGAATCCAGACACCCTGCCAACGGTTACGTTTGTTCCCCGCGGTCGCGAGAAACTCCAATATGGGAGCCCATCAACCATCAATATAGTGGGCAGGCCCTGGACAGCCAAGATAGGATTTCAGGAGCGTGAGCCACCAAGACCAAGACTGACAAACAACACCACGGAAACTTTGCCGGGAAAAGCCAGGGTAACAGGTTCTGGCACAGCTGATGCAGTGGAGCGCCGGTCAGGAGGAACGGCCCCGCCAATCCGTTCTCCCCGCACAACTTGGTTGCACCGTTGTTCTGCCGGTCGTGCAACACAAACCCCCTGATGAGAGCAAACTGTCGGGTCAGCATTGGTCGTGTCAAGTTGGTAACGGGCGGCCGGGCAATGGTAGCCCCCGACAAAAAAACACAGATCAATGCCTTAAACTGGTCTTCCACTGAAAACAATAGGGTTATCTAGCACTGCAAGACATCTGTCGCTTTGGAGCGGCATTGTTTGAGGTTTGAACATATTACAATACACCCGGCGTAACCATTGGCAAACAAGCATGCCGGTCGATGTCGTCTGAAGCAGCAACGTCGGGTTCAGCATGAGGCCTTTCTCTGGTCATGGAATTGTGTGTTCGCCCGTCATATGGACTTTTAGCGCAGAGGAGGCTGCTTGTTGACTCCGAGTCCGACCCCCCCCTTTTCGGTCGATATGTTCAAAGTCTACTGTTACACGTCAGGACGGACTGCGACACCCCTCAAGACAATCGACGCTCGCCGTGTGTGACAAATATCCAGCTGAGCATCCATGTGACAATACAAATGATGTTTCTACAAACCAGCGCCAGTTAGGGAGAGGGCGAACCCTTGATGTCTTCTTTCTCAGATAGGCGCATGCAGGGTTAACCTGAGGTAGGGCCGTGGCATCCCAAAGCTCGGCGACCTCAAAAGCAATTGAATGCATCGGGGGTTGGGCGAGCTCGCTTGCGTTCACTTATAACTGTCAGAGTTGCCATCTCAAGAACCAAGACGCTATTATTCCTAGTTCTACACAGCGGGGGGGGGGGGGGGGGGGGGGGGGGGGGGGGGGGGGGGGGGGGGGGGGGGGGGGGGGGG
>JAPZLL010000068.1:0-104382 GCA_036250225.1 Cercophora sp. LCS_1 | reverse complement strand
TTTTTTTTTTTGCCTTTAAATTAACAATTCGGTTTTTTTTCTTTTTTTTAAAATTACGCCCCCCCCCCCCCCCCCGAGAGCCCTGGAAGGAGTGCCTGTAATCTATATCCACATTCATGCTTGACTGCATCCAAACCCACAACACCAAGCTCCAAACCTGCCTCCTTGTCCAAGCCCAGTAAACAAACCCCTCAAAGCCACACACTTGAGTCTCGATCGCGGCTGATTGCCGAACCTCACCCTTTGGCCTTGCTCCACTCGCCAAACCACCCCACCCCCATACCGGGACTTGGATCGGGAATCCCCTTAGCGAGGCTGCCGATAAAACTCTCTAGGCGCTCGGTCCAAGAGGACAACATCATCGTCGCCTTGCGCGACCGGCTGCCCATAAAAGGCTGTCGGTGGCCCACGTCGCATCATCTGAACGTTGGGATCGTTCGGGACGACGCTGTAGCCACGACTAACTGCCGGAGGTGGCTGCATCGCTTCTCTCCGGCCATCAGGATGAGCGGAAGCCGTGTACTCTCGAGCTGGAATATCTGGCCTAACACTTCCAATCCGGACCCCGTAGCCTCTCGCTGGCTCGTACCGAACAGACTCTGGGGGCCGAACACTAGCGGAACGCACTGGCCCCAACTCTCTCACAATCTCATCACCTACCCGTCTCTCATAAGTAGCCACAGAGAGTTCGTAACGGGGAGCCACGTTCCCCCGGTCCTCAGCGGATCTCGAGCCGCCATATCCCAACGAGCTGTCATATTGTGGCCGAGTGCTGGCAGCTCTGGATATGTACTCTCGCGGCGGTTCCATGGTGGCTCGGCTATCTAGACGCGATCTCGAGGGAATGTACTCGCTGACAGGATGTACCAGTGCCTGGCTACCCTCCCGGTACACACGTTCAGAAGTAACAAAGTCGGGCTGCGTCACGACACGTCGAGATATAGAATAGGCTGGGGAGGTTGTGTCATAGAGCATCCCGTTGTCATCGTTGGCCTCCGGTCTGCGAGACACGGCCCGGGGTGGTGGTACCGAAAATACCTGGGCTCCTGTGTAGGGGGAAGCCTCGATTATCGTCGTCGCCCGCGGTGGCTCGATGTATTCGCGACCGTAAGTGTCGACAAGAATGCGTGTCGGGACGGTTCTGGGAGGCGGCATGGTAGAGGGATGACGTTCGTATGCGATGGGGGACTGTGAGCGTGTGCGGTACGTTGGCGGGCGCACACCAGTCCTAGACCCGGAGCGGACTTCAGGAAAATAGGCCGATTCTCCCAGACCTGGCTCAATGATCCGAGATACGGGACGCACAGAGCGGACCTCCCGAGACGCATACGGGCTATCAAACACTTGAGGAGAGTCGGGCAGAGGCTGTCGAGTACCCACCGCTGGCCTAGGCTCGTCGAAATATAGTCTCTCATACCTTTGCGAGTCGACGAGAACAGGCTCGACCTCACGGTGACCCGTCTCGTCAATTCGTTCGTAACCAACAACGCGTTCTTCCCTGTGTACTCTTGGCTGATATCGTTCTTGGTACTCATTCACCGCAACCGGCCGATCGTACCTGGCTTCTTCGTACCCAAACTCAGAGGCTTGATGGTTTGCCTGCCTCTGGCGCTTTGTAGGGCGGGCGTACGGCGGGGCTGTCATTGGGGACGGAGATCGAGGTTCTGGTTTGATGTATGGCGATGCAGCAGAGGGTTCGTGTCCAAACCGATCAGACTTTCTCTTTTTCTTCTTCTTCCTCCTTTCACCTGTCCTACTGGTTTGTGGCGAACTGTCGGGGCTTGTTGCAGCTGAGTGTTGCTTCCTAAGAGCAGCAACTTGGGCAGGAGTGCCGCGACGAATATCAGAGTCTGCCTGAGGTAACGGCTGCTGGCGGGCCATTGCCAATGGAGAAACGTGAGCTGGCTGGGGAGCCACCGGAGAGAGATCGTGTGCGCGGACAAGAGGGGAATCGCGGTGACCTATGCCCTGGCTGATCAGCCGTTCATTGACTCTGGAGAGGTCGCGAGAATCACTGGTTCCTTCCATTCCTGTTGTTCCTGATTCTTCTGAGCGGCTGCCGCTGCCGCTGCCACTACCACTCGCTCGGGAACTCACAATACCAGGAGCTAGAAGATGCTGATATGGACGGTTGGAACCTGTAGCTTCGCTGGATATGCCGGGAACCGCCACATTTGCGGCTTGTGGGAGAACGGGGCCAGAGCCAGGAGCGCACAATCCACCTTGCTGTTGAAAGAAGGCATTCTGGTGGTCGCCTGATGCCGGGACAACCGGCGGCTGGGCTTGGGGAGCGACAGGGACGATAGGCTGCGGATCTAGCTCGGGCTCATAGGGCGAACCATCTCGCATTTCCTCATCTTCAGACTCGTTTGGCAGGCGAGATACAGCATGTGAGGAGGGTGTATCGTGCTGACTCGAGTAAAATGTGTTGTCGTCAAAAGAGTCGCTCGAAGCTTCGGCATTAGCAGCTGTGTTGTCAGTAGGCTGAGCGAGTGCGCTTTGCGCTACAGATGTTGCTTGTTCAAGAACGCCGGCAACGTCAAGTTCGGCGAGCTGTTCAGCCGCCTGGAGGCAGGCACGACTCGCAGCACGACTCTGCTCTAATTCTTCCTTGAGCGATCGCTCGAGACCCTGGCGGCGAAGCCGCATCTCTGCCTTCTTTAGGTTATCAGACTTTTCCAAGAAGATAGGATCAATCTCTGGCTTTCCGGAACCGACTGGCTTGGATGGGCCAGCAGAGGGAGCCTGCAACTTGCCGAGGCCAGGAAGAGCAGTTAGGCCGTTCAGCCGGCTTCTCGCAGCATTGTCCTGGTACAGTTGTGTATTTTTCCTCCCGCTTGTACCGTTGACTGTTCCTTTCGAGGCTGTTGTTTGCGGCTTGCCGGGAGCAAGACCGTTGGTGGACGAAGATGGCGATGGCTTCCCAAGAAAATGGGTCGGCTTGATACGAGGATGCAAGCCGCTGCCAACCTGATCGCGAAAGCGCAATAGCTCTTCGTACTGCCGCATCTCGTGGATCTCGTCGGATGTTGTTCTCATGGTAGCGTCAGCTCCTCTGCTGCCAGCGTGCGCGCGCTCGGCCATGGCCGGCGCAACTGCTCCTTGGGCCATCTTCTTGTCGTATGCCTGAATGCAGCAAGTTGACACGCGCTGGATTTCTTTCAATCAAATTTGAAAGTCATCCAAGCGCTGAGAAACAAGGGCAAGGTCAGCGCAAAGTATACTGAAAGCACGGTGTTTCGTCGCAGCAAGCTCATCAATATTGTGAGAAAGAGGCAAGGAGAGCGAAGGTGTTTTCGCGACGATCTTCCGAAACGCCAAGCAGTATTGAATTTCCGCGCACGGACCACTATGTGCGGCGGGCTGAACCCACATGCACCTGCCAGAGAGGAGCACCGCCCAACTCGGCCTAAGTCAACATCATCGCCAATTGGATTAGTCAGATTCTGGAGGTATGATGGGATGGCAACCCCGGAGAGCTGAGCACTATGATCTCCACGAAGTGTAGTCACTCGTATATAAACCACGCACGCTCTTGGGCAACACTTGCCAACTCGACAAAGGGTTTCAGGTATAATCACAAACTTAAACCCCGAGAAACTTGTGCATCTCGGGCCCATAACACAAGGACAGCTGTGTCGCAACCCGTTGTCCGTTTTGCTCATCAGCCACTCTCTCTGTTGAAAAAAGCAACCCCCTTTCGGTACCGACAAACACGGCCTACACACGAGGCTCATCCAAGAATAATCAGAATGGAGACAGGTCAGGGAAATCAGAACGGGGCAACACCGCGACCGAAACAGGTCTTTTTCTTGTGAGCCGGAGCCAACAATGTGAAACGACAGTTCTGACATCAAAGCAGCGACATTGACAATTGCCTCTACCCTAAAAGTGAGTCATGTCGAATCCAGCTCGTTGCGGGGGCCAGTGAAACTATCTCTGAGTCTTCTTTCTTTCAGGTGCCAAGGTCCACGACCTCATGGCTGACCTCATTGACCGCT
This sequence comes from Cercophora sp. LCS_1, assembly GCA_036250225.1. Taxonomy (NCBI): domain Eukaryota; kingdom Fungi; phylum Ascomycota; class Sordariomycetes; order Sordariales; family Lasiosphaeriaceae; genus Cercophora; species Cercophora sp. LCS_1. The sequence goes on along the minus strand of JAPZLL010000068.1, from coordinate 100,381 downwards.
ACTTCTCCACCCACTTGAACCTCCCATGGGAAGATGCCGTACGACTGCACAAAGAATATTACCAGAACTATGGGCTAGCGATTGAGGGTTTGGTGAGACATCACCAGATAGATCCACTGGAGTACAACACCAAGGTTGACGATGCATTGCCCCTGGACGACATCATTAAGCCCCGAGTGGAACTCAAACAGCTTCTTGCCGATATTGACCGAAGTAAAGTGAGGCTGTGGCTCCTGACCAACGCCTATGTCAACCATGCGAAGCGCGTCATCCGCCTTCTGGAGGTCGAGGACTACTTTGAAGGCGTCACCTACTGCGACTACAGCAAGGTCCCCCTTGTGTGCAAGCCACATTCCGATATGTACCACAAGGCAATGAAGGATGCCGGTATCGATAATTACGAGGACTGCTACTTTGTTGGTGAGTCCCCGCTCTTCCTTCTCTTGCTCGGCGAGGCCACGCTAACGTCAGTGCAGACGATTCATACGGCAACTGTAAAGCCTCCCAGGAGCTCGGGTGGACAACGGTCCATCTCGTCGAGCCGGAAGTGAAGTCACCGAAGACCCGGGCATCCAAGTACCAGATACAAAGCCTAGAAGAGTTGCGTGCAATCTTTCCGCAATTTTTCAGGTCAGGGTCCGAGTAAACATGACCCCGATCTTTGCAGATGCAGAGCGGATGCAAGGCGTATCAGGAGCTCCGACCACCGGGTTCAATATAAGAATTGTTAGCGAAAACAATAGACCTTTCAGTCAAGGCCAACCCAATGTGCTCCTTCGACTGCGCCATTATGGTGTGATGCCGCAGCATGGTCTGTATTTTTATGCCCCTCCCCCCCAAACCAGACTGTAAAATGGGTACCGACTAGCCCGCTCAACGCCAGAATATGCAAACCGTTGTGACACAGAACTCCTTTGAAAAAAGAAACACGCCCTAGTACCTTCGGATCATTCTCAATACTTGGTCCAACTGCTTCAGCACGTCGTCCTTCTCTTTCACGGCCTCCAGTCTCTGGGCTTCAGCCACCCTCAGCTCCTCCTCCAGATCTTTGATTAGCTGTTCTTGGTCGCGCTCGCTGTTATCCAAGCCGGGTAGGCTTGAGATGAGATATTCGACCTGTTGTTCTTTCACAATAAGATCGCGGGCGAGCTCGGTCTGACCAGCCTGGAAAACCTCGGGTGGGAGGGTTTCCACTATAGCAGGACATATTGTATTAGCTTGGGTTCTGGGAAGGCTGTCGCAGCCAAATTGGATCTCACCCTCTTTCTGCTGCTCCGGCTTGAGATCCGGAACCTTGTCATTGGGCCCAAAGGGCTGAAGATCGTGGTGGCGCTCAAGGTAGTAAAAGCAGGCCACGAATTGGTTCGCGAGCTAACCGGTTAGCCGATGGCCCTTAATTAGGTAGTATACCGGTACCTGGTCTACAGCCTCCTGGAGTTGGGTAAGTCGGTCCGCCATATTGGTACGTTTTGCTGCGAGGTAGTTTGAGCGTTCCCGCTGATGGAAGTGGGGCAACCGATGGTCGCGACAACCGAGGAGCCCAGGGGACTTCAGTTGCGGGCTTGGCACGGAGATAACCACGGCGCTTGGACCATTCATATCCACCCCCGTGCTCCAGCTCGAGGCATGGAACAGACCCATCAAGTTCACCATATTGAATGGCCGTAGACAACAAAATCGTCCCTCCATCACCGACCCAGGATGCGTTCAGCCCGCCACCTGCTAGGGAAGGGCCGATCTCTCCATCTACCCACAGTCAAACCTGGTATACTGCATCCGTTCTGTACCAAGCGAAACCCGCTGAAGCCCCAAAACAACGATACCATTGCTCGAGCATGTGTGTCTTCTGAGCCTTTGCCCACATACGACAAGGCAGACGGACACCATTTCGTCTATGCTAGCTCCCCCAATACTGCGCACAACGACCTGGAATCGTTCATCAGTTATGCCGAGCGCACTGGTTTGGATAGAAGCTCGACTACATTCGTCGGCACTCATTTCGAGTACACCACGTCATTGGCGCTTCGACGTTTTGGTTTTCGACTGGAAAGGGTCGGCGCGAAATCTGACTGCGGCATAGACCTCCTTGGAACCTGGAGTCTTCCCTCAGCGCAGTCTCGTCCTACCAATGTGCTAGTTCAATGCAAAGCGATCAAAAAACCGGGTCCAAACCTCATCCGCGAGCTTGAAGGCTCTTTTGCTGCTGCCCCTGCTGGCTGGAGGAGCGCGCACAGTCTAGGTATCTTGGTCATTGAAAAACCCGCCACGAAGGGCATGCGGGAGGCCATGGGCCGCAGCCGCTGGCCGATGGTCTGTATCTCGTGCACGAGAGCAGGTAAAGTTGAGCAGATGATATGGAACAACCAAGCTGCGGAGAGCGCGCTCGGGAGGATGGGCGTGACAACCCGGCACTCCGAGGATGGAGACCAGGAGCTTGTTATGACGTTCAAAGGGCAGAAATTGACGGGGGACATGTCCGCCTTTGAGCCAGATGATCCTACAGTCTGGCCCTAAGGCTCGCTCATAACCGATCATCACTGTCCACTTCGAAGACGCTGGCTCCAAAACCGGCGAATATACGATTCCTCGGAATCACACCTACTATACGACCCTAAAAACGGCAACATCGCAAAAAAGCAAAGATAAGATCCCGTCCCTGTCGATGAAGCCATCACCAACAATCCTCAACGGTGACGAGTTTCCAAACTAGTCTTCCCAGACGGCCTGCCGGGCTTTGGCAGCCTCTTCCTCCTTCTTTCTTTGCAGCTCTTTCTCCTCCTCCCGACGCCGCCGCTCCTTCTCGCGGATTGCCCGATCATACTGCTTCTGTTCTTCGGTCTGCTTTGGCACTTTTACACCAAGCGCACTTGCAATCATTCGTCGAGCGACGGCATCCGTCTTTTCAGGCCTCTTGCCTGGCACTGCCGTCCCAGCGGCGCTGTTGGCTACCTCAGTGTTGTAGGGGAGATCGAACGTCGTTGTGTTGGGGGAAAACGGTCGCTTCGAGCCGTAGGTCGGGGACATGGGTGTCGGGGGCGGGGCGGCCGTGCCGGCCTGGCTACTACCCCGCGAGTTCTTCTTCCCGTCTTGGTCTGGGTTCTGCTCATGGTCTGAAGCCAAGTCGTCGCCTGCCTCAGAATCTGAGCTCACAGCCTCATCTTCCCAACTGTCAGCGACAGCGACAACGCCAGTGTTCTTTTTGGCCTTTTGCGCTTTCGAAGGTGGGGATGTTTCGAGCGACAACTTGGACATGGCCGACGAAATATTCGCTGCCGCGTTTCCGGAAGAAGCCATACTGGGGGAAGAACTGTAACTGAAAGTCGCAAGGCGTTGTTCTGCCCAAAGGTCACGGTAGCGGAGAAGCACAGGTTGAAAAGAAGGAGAGGGGGAGGGGATCCCGTGCTGCTGTGACAAGGCTGGGCTAACCGCCACTCCAAACATAAAATGGAGCCAGCTGGTCGGGAATGTTTTGGCACTCTAAACGCCGGAAGTCTAGGGCAGAGTGAATCAAGGAGAAGCTTTGTCCGAGACAGCAATGATAGGCTAAAGTTCGCGATTCAGGCAGGATCTAGTTTTCTGTAATCAATTTGCGGTCTAGAAGGGAAGAGTGACAAAGGTCGAGCTCATAAAGGACGCTGCGAACGACACACACTATAACTCAGGCCGCAGAACTCCAGTCCCACTGGCGTGGCGGAAGGGTCAGCTCTGCAGTTCCACAAACAGGCGGGGAGCGCGCGACTCAATTCGGTCGGTTGGTTCCGTCAGATCGCTTGGCCGTTGTGCTCCGTCGCTGGCGGGGGACTTTGCAATGGGGGCCAAGTGGTGACTGCAAAACCGAGCCATACCTTAAGGTACCTCCAGCATAGTTTTCGGCACTTGGGCTATCCAGCGGACCTTTATCTAGAATATCTAACTTGGGACGTTTATGGTCTTTGAAATAAAACCTTAGACCCCGGGACCCTTTTGAATTGTATTTGAGCCCTCTTGTATTTACGCAGAAATCCATTCGGCTGCGGCTCGGCGGCTTTGATGTTTTGTTTGGGACTTTGGGGTCCACCCCGCCAGCAATCGGCCACAGCCGCCTTGTGGCTGAGGTTCTACCCCAGCTGTGGCTTAAACGGGCCAGCGAACCAAGCAGGGACTGGCACTTCCCGGTCGCGCACGTCAACCGGCAGCAAGCCGGAGCTAAAATTGCAAGTCGCCGTTCTCGCCGCTGGAGAACCTCGAGTCGAAGACCTCCATGCAACTCCATCCCACCAGAGCTCTAGCTCCGCGCTCCTTTCGCCCGCCGAACTCAGCAACAGGCGGTTGTTCTTTTCCCTCAATTCTTCTGCATATTTGACTCAGGTTTTTTTTTCCCCGCGAGTTACTACGCCCCATTCAATTCCCGGATCCATCCGGACGACTCCCTCCCGGTTTCTGACGTCAACTCGACTTGCTGAGCTCCGAGCTCACCCACCCATGATGCTGTCGCGACAACAGCTGGCGCGGCTATCCGCATCCAGAACGCCTGCTGCATTTGCCATCCGATCACGAAATCTGAGTTACCACTATGCAGCGCCGCTGCTGATGCGACCAGGAGCACAGGCGAACTGGCAGCTTCACGCCTCTCCGCGAAACAAGCGACCGTCCTTAGTCTCCAGCTTCTCCACGTGTAGTTCACTGCAGAAACAAAAGGGCAAAGGGTTTTTCGACGGCACCGTGGAACCCTTATCAGACGAGGAAAAAAAGGCAAATCTGGAGAGAGCAGAAGCTGACGAGGCCGGGAAAGACGTTGCCGAAGCCAAGTCCTCAAGTTCCGATTCGTCGGCTGGTAACGGAGACCAAGGCACGGGCTCTCCGGAAGCACCAGATGCAAGAGGAGGCTCTGCCGGTGGTGCCTCTTCGGGTGATGGGTCTGGGGATGGTGGCAGAAGAGGGCGGAAGTCTGGGGATAAAGCACTGACGAAGCCCCTCGTTCCCGAGATTTATCCCCAAGTCATGGCCATTCCTATTGCTAAGAGGCCACTGTTTCCCGGTTTTTATAAGGCGATCACCATCAAGGACCCTCATGTCGCGGCTGCGATCACAGAGATGATCAAAAGGGGTCAACCATACGTCGGCGCATTTTTGTTCAAGGACGAGAATGCCGATGACGACATAATACGCAGCCCAGATGACGTTTACGATGTTGGTGTTTTTGCACAAATCACGAGTGCTTTCCCCATGAACAACGCCGGGGGTGAAGGCACCAGTCTCACGGCTATTCTTTACCCACATCGCAGAATCCGCTTGTCCGAGCTCATCCCTCCCGGTGCTGCGGGCGCCGAAAAGACGCCGACTGAGGCGGAGCCCACTCCCGAGCCGATTCCTGAGCCAATTCCCAAATCGACAGATGAGACAACGCAAAAAGGCGATATCGTCGCCAGCTTCGAGGAGAGTGCCGTGGCGCCGAAGCCGGATGCCACTCAGACACCATATGAACCGACATCTTTCCTAAAGAAATATCCCGTTAGTTTAGTCAACGTGGAGAACCTTACGGAAGAGCCGTACGATGCCAAGAGCCCAGTTATCCGTGCCGTCACCAGCGAGATCGTCAATGTTTTCAAAGACGTGGCCACCATGAATAGTCTGTTCAGGGACCAGATTTCAACATTTTCGATGAGCCAATCCGGAAACATCGTGTCGGAGCCTGCAAAACTTGCTGATTTTGCTGCTGCTGTCTCTTCCGGAGAGCCCGAAGAGCTGCAAGAGGTTTTATCGAGCCTCAATGTGGAAGAGAGGATGCACAAAGCCCTTACAGTCCTGAAAAAGGAGCAAGTCAACGCCCAACTGCAATCCAAGATCACCAAGGACGTTGAGAACAAAATCACGAAGCGCCAGCGTGAGTATTGGCTAATGGAGCAGATGAAGGGTATTCGACGTGAGCTTGGAATCGAATCCGACGGAAAGGATAAGCTTGTCGAAAGGTTCAAGGAAAAAGCGGACAAGCTGGCCATGCCTGAAGCTGTCCGCAAGGTTTTTGATGAAGAACTCAACAAATTGGCCCACCTGGAACCAGCCGCTTCCGAGTTCAACGTCACTCGAAATTACCTTGACTGGTTGACGCAGATTCCATGGGGACAGAGAAGCGCCGAAAACTTCGGTATTCAAAATGCCATGAAAGTCCTCGATGAAGATCACTATGGTCTCAAAGACGTGAAGGACCGCATCCTCGAGTTTATTGCAGTCGGCAAGCTCCGCGGCACTGTCGAAGGCAAGATTTTGTGCTTCGTCGGCCCCCCTGGAGTCGGCAAAACCAGCATTGGCAAGTCTATTGCCCGTGCCCTCAATCGTGAATATTATAGATTCAGCGTCGGTGGTCTCACGGACGTCGCCGAAATCAAGGGACATCGGAGGACATATGTTGGTGCCCTGCCGGGTCGTGTGATCCAAGCCCTCAAAAAGTGCAAAACAGAGAATCCTCTCATCCTCATCGACGAAATCGACAAGATAGGGCGTGGTTACCAAGGTGATCCGTCGTCCGCCCTTCTCGAACTCCTTGATCCAGAGCAAAATAGTTCTTTCCTGGACCACTATATGGATGTTCCCGTTGATCTTTCCAAGGTGCTGTTTGTTTGCACAGCCAACCTGACCGACACCATCCCTCGGCCTCTCCTTGACCGGATGGAAGTTATCCGGCTTTCGGGTTACGTCTCGGACGAGAAGATGGCCATTGCAGAGAGGTATCTCGCCCCGCAGGCTCAAGATCTGGCTGGCCTTAAGGGTGCCGACGTCAAACTGACCGAGGAGGCTATTGCGGAGCTCATCAAGTCGTACTGTCGAGAATCAGGTGTGCGCAATCTCAAAAAACAAATCGAGAAGGTGTACCGCAAGTCGGCATTGAAGATTGTGCAGGAACTTGGTGAGGAGACCTTACCGGAGTCTGAGGCGCTGACAGAGGAGGGAAAGGCTGCTCTCGAAGAGTCCGAGAAGGAGAAAGGCAAGATTAAAGAGGGTCAAGACTCAACCGAGGCTACAACAGGACCGGCAAAAGAGGCCGAGACAACTGAGAAGCCGCGTGTGGCCCTCAAAGTCCCGGACAGCGTCCATGTTGTTATTGACAAGGACAATCTCAAGGACTACGTCGGTCCACCAGTTTTCACCTCGGACCGCCTCTACGACGTCACCCCTCCAGGTGTAACTATGGGCCTCGCCTGGACTCAGATGGGCGGCACGGCCATGTATGTCGAGTCGATCCTGCAGTCGGCCCTGCGCTCGAGCAGTAGGCCATCGCTTGAGATTACAGGTAACCTCAAAACGGTGATGAAGGAGTCGTCAGCGATTGCCTACTCCTTTGCCAAATCGCTGATGGCGAGGGAGTTTCCCGGCAATCACTTCTTCGACAAGGCCAAGATCCACGTCCATGTTCCAGAGGGCGCGGTGCAGAAGGATGGTCCCTCGGCCGGTATTACAATGGCGACGTCGTTGCTCTCCCTAGCGTTGGATACGCCAGTGTCGCCGACGATCGCAATGACGGGCGAGTTGACACTCACGGGCAAGGTGCTAAGGATTGGTGGGCTGAGGGAAAAGACAGTAGCCGCCAGGAGAGCCGGCTGTAAGATGATTATCTTCCCAGAGGATAACATGTCAGATTGGCTTGAGTTACCTCAGGTATGTTGTTTCTTTTTCCTCGCTGCATCCGAAGGGTGTGTTGGCTAACCTGTGGAATACAGAACATCAAGGAGGGTCTCGAGGGCCGGCCCGCGAGCTGGTACTCGGACGTCTTCCAGCTCATCTTCCCGAACCTTGATCGGGAAAAGGCCAACAAATGTAACATTGCTGAAGATGAAAAGACGGCCGATGGCGATAAGAGCGAATAAAAGCTCACGGCCAAAATGACGCGAAACAGTTGAGCGGCAGTCCACATCGGTCACCAGGCAAGAGCTGCGGGTTTGCTTCTCTTTTCTTCGCCCCTATCAGGCAAAGATAATCACCGAAACCGCCAATAGAAGATAGTTCTTCCTAGGAGCATGGGTATCGTCGGTTGCCCCCCTTTGAGGGTGTGGCCAAGTGTGGGGAGAAAGCGAAGGAGAGATGTGAAGCATTGACAAGGCGTTGGTTTTTTTTTTCCTCGTCTTTCTAACACTGGGCGGGATAGACGAAGATACGGAGGTGTTTGAACAGCGGCATTGAGCACACATTCACATAAAGGTAAACATTGCAACATAGTACATCCTCACTCTTGTTGATTTTCAGTTTGGAATGCTGGGGGTGAAGAGTTTTGTATGATAGCAAAAAGCACCGCTCGGGGCGGAGTAAGGAAGGAAGCTACTCCCGGGAGGCATCAGCGATGACTGGGGTACCGCACCGCATGGATGCAGATGGAGGTGATGGGGGGGATACGGGGAGCTGTACCATTGGAGCAACAATACAGCGGATACGGAATGCATTGGCCAATCTTCTGGAAGCGAGATGCACCCTGCTTTGTGTCTCGGAGTTGGATGGTGTGAACCGTGGGTCGGTTGACTGCTTGACAAGATATGGCAGAGCGGCATACGGTGGGAGGCGACTCTCTTGGTGTCGACGCCGGCAGCGTATTCTGCCATGGACGATAGGAAACAAGATACCTATGACGTGATGAGAAAGCTTGCTACTCTGATACTGGGCTCAGCCCTGGGGAGAAGCTTTCTTTTCACGCTTGCTTGCGGGGATACAGTGACGCTGGGGGTTGTGTTGGTGTGCGGTTGCTGCCCAACTACCTTGGTATCTCACCTGCTGAAGCGGGAAATACTGTGCTAGTTAGGTAGGAAAGACGGGTAACCAGTGCGGGTCCCTGTAAGGCAGCTAGGTCTCGTTCACCAACCTCACCCGTGGTCTCGGCCCGAAGTTGACGGTGTCTCCTTCCCCGTTTACAGATATGCGACTGAACCGATCTTCGATTTCTTTATTTGAGGCTGATGGATATGTTCTCTGGAGGGGGGTTAGTGTGACATGTTTGTTTGCATAAGGGCTGCTTCGGAGACATGTGTGGACCTTGTGCCATCAGTGGGGGGCAAGCTGGCATTGGATCTGGACCGTGTCTTGTTTGGCTCTTCAGATGTGGTCAACTGGAAGCTGGAGGCATGAGGTGCATGGCCGAACCACTGACACCCGATCTGGCTGCGTCCGCAGGTGCGGCGGCCCTCGTGCAGCACCTCAGCGACATATCAGCCGTCATTCGATTGCTACATTTTTGCTCCTCTCCTCCCAGATTCAAGAAACGACTTTAGAGGGTGATGGGCTGGTCGTCCCTGGCCAGTCACTGGACACGTCGATGCAGCAAGCCTCATTCTGAATGTGGGGTAATAGCGCCATTCCAAGCTTCACTCAATTGGAAGGTTATCTGACGTGTCGCAGGTGTGGGTGGTCGGGTGGATGTCCGTTGTGGTTCGGGCACCAAATCAATGCACTAGGCCGGGCCAACGAGCAGGCCGGCCGGTGTGTCTCTGGGTCGAAGAGACTTTGCATTTCAATGGCTCGGTGCAGCCATGACGGCTGACAACCTATGGCGGCGGTTGGCAACTCGGCCGGGCCGCAGACGCAACGGCCCAGCTGGTATTATAGGCGGACCGGTGTTGATATAGGTCCGCGGGGGGAGCACCCATGGGCGGCTTTGCGTGGGGTCAACAGCCGCATCCACCCATAAGAGACAGCGTGCTGCCTCGCCGTCAATTACTCCGCATACACAGATGCGCGCGCACACGGCGTCCCGAGGTCGGTGTTTGTGCGTCTACTCGGACTCGATGCGCAAGGTAACGGAGGTGAACAAACTTGCCGATCCAGATAGGAACTGGATCCGGTGCGAGAGCTCAGCCGAGATGTCGTTCTCAAACATGCAATATAGAGGACATAAGATGCGAGTGGAAGATAGGAACCGCAATCTAATCCGAAGCCTCCCGCTACCAACGTCGTGTGTGCACTTGTCGGTTGCATGATTCGTACTCTCTGGAACGCACAGCAGGAGTCCGGCCAGGGGCGCATGCTCGCAGCGCCTCCCAGCCTCGATGTTGCGCGACATTGAAAGAGCAGCACGTGGCTCCGTCGAGACGACGAGATGGACCAAACGCTGACGTTGAGGAGTGACGGCCGGCAAGAGAACCTTGATGGGAGGGAGGGATGGCGGCTCGGACTAACAGTGGGAAATGATCGCCGCAGCGGCATCTGCCGCCCACCCCGCAGTCAAGAGTTCGGACAAGCCAGCTCCTCCTCCACTCCAAGGAACCCTTCCCGTCATCTTTGCGATACCTCGGGACACATGACGAAATGCGCCATACTCCTTGCTGGTGCTCCCTGGTCAATTAAAAGTTCTTACTCTCGAAAACTGGTTACAAATGTGCGGTGAGCAGCACATTGTGCAATATTTGTCGGTGAGCCCCTTGGTGGGGCTTTGGTGTACCTCCCCTGCACGCAACAAGCAGGAGAGGCCTGGGCTTGGAACCCTACCCGCGACCAGTTCGGTCTAGGCGCGAACACCAAGCTCTCGATGCCAGGTCGTTTTGGGCAGTCAGGTCTCATTCCCCACCAAACTCAGGACAAAACCCCGCGGTCGGTTGTTGAGCGTCGACCGCTGCCCAAGGTAATGCCACCACTTAGCGTCTTGCGGGAGGGGCTGAGGGGGTGGTCAGGTAGGAGCCCAATCCCCTAGAGGACGGAAGAGATCTCTCGTTGGTAAGGTATCATGCAAGTACACGTGTAGGTATGATGGACGAATGTGCTTGCGGTTCAGGTTGCTCTTCACCCCACCAAATCCCAAGCAAGCACACACCACAAACCAGCCACCCTTGGTAGCCGTCTAGCCTGTCCCACACTCCGACCGCATCAAGCATCCCAGTCCTGACCGGCCAACGGTCCTGAGGTTACCTACCTACTCTTGGACTCTTTCTTTGCGTTCTTTCTCACGCTCCCTTCCTCATGCAGCTGGCATCAAGCAGCATGCAGGAGCCGGAGCGGAGGCAAACAGCAGTTCCAAGACGTCAGATCACCTTCTCAACGCACTGAGCTTCGCTTCACACAGGGTTAGGCGCCTGCTCATTTCCTGCCCTCTTTTGGACCCTTGCCTCTCAAAAACTTCTCTTCAGCAAAATACGCGCGGATGCTCTCCCGAAAAGACACTTTTGCATTCGCCTTGTTTGACACCAGCGCTGTCAGTTTCTTGGGCAACAATTCAGACAAGTGCGCCCGAATGAAGGTGCCTGGAGGACGACATCAATTGCCCGCCTGGCGCCTCCAGCCTCAACTTCGCCAGACTCAGCTTCAACACACTGTGCAGCGGCCTCACTGGTTTGACCATCCGTTCCTCCACCTTTCTTCGGCTTGAGCGCCCCTATTCTGGAAATCGACATTGCTGTGCATGGCCGCGCTGATGGACCGTCTTGATCTTACTTCAACAACGCCGTGTTCGATGCCGTTCGTGTCCGGCATGTGCATATTTATCTGCGCTTAACGCGAGCCTGGCGGTATATTTGTGTCCCTTGCGCACACTCCTCTCCTCACATCGACGACCTTCCTATCTTCGCTCCGGTTCCGGGGAGTCGAACCACAACATACGTTGAAAGGGAAGAAGGCGCTGGTGTCATCACGGACGTATAGCCTGGGCCATCCGCCTCCGTCTGGCTGCGTACCGTTATCAGGAGATCAACCACATACCTATCAACCTTCGAATATTCCAGCCCCCAGTCATTGTCCCGTAGAGCCTCTCAAGTCCGCCGTGGCCTATGAGGGGCCTCCCTGCCCGCCTCGGCTTCATGGCTCAGGCACGCTCAGACACCTCGACCCGGGAACCAGTGTCGCCGTCATCACCTGTGTCACCAACCTCGTCAACAGGAAGCCAAGGCCAAATGCAGCAAAGTATATGGCGCAGGTTCTTCGGGCGGGATAAAAACACAAATGATAACAATGGGGTTCCGACGTCGCCAGATGCCTCGCCAAAGGAGTCGGCCCCTGAGCCAGCAGACGACAGGGCAGGCATCATTCGCCGGGTCTCACGCAAAGTGGTGCCAGGCCTTCCTCGGGTCCAAACCTTCAAAAGGCAGCAGTCCGAGTTGAGAGACAACTTAGAGCCGGTCATGCAGTCGCCAGCAGAACGGCGAGCCCTCTCCGTGGATCGGCGCATGCTTCCGTCCGGCAGTGCATATTCACAGTCGAACCCTCGAACCAGTGCGCCAGACTTCTTGAGCCAGTCCTACGGCGGAACGTCGGTTCCCTCTTTGCCCGCAAGTCCTGTTGAGGAATCGATGCTTGACAGTATCGGCGAATTGCAAGGATTTGATGGTGAGGAGGACGCTGTTGATGACACAGCGCACGTACACGACGCCATTTCAAATGTCGACGCCCACTCCATAACTACCTCGCAATACGAGACCATGATCCATGACGAGCTGGAGCGGATTTGGATTCTCAACCTCTCGATGCACTTCCGTGATAAGTCCAAGCGAGAAAAGTTCTTCGTGACCTACCGCGAGAACAATGCTCTCTGGCGGCGTGTCACCGTCTCACTCGACTACCGTGATGCCCCCGAAAATTCGCTAGAGATGGATCTAGTCCACACAAAGTTCCAGCGAGACAAGAGCGCCAAAATCTACGAAGCCATACGGGAGAGCCTTGGTGACATCCAGTTCTATGACACGGTGACCAATCTGAAGCTGCAGACGACGGACGGGCGGCTACATGTTCATGTCGTCGAGGATGTCAACGTACGTTGCCACATGTATCACCAGGAGTGTAGGACCGTCCGACTGACACACCGCACAGGAGATTATTCAGTACCCCACAGTGCGCATGATACAACATATGAGGTGCCGGCTAGTCAAAGAACGTGATCTCGAGTTTGACTCTCATTTGTCAGGATTCGTGTACAAGGTTCGGGTCAACAACGAGATGCTCATAAAAAAAGAGATTCCAGGTCCTGACACGATTGACGAGTTTTTGTACGAGATCAATGCCCTCAATCGCCTGCGCTCTGCCGAAAACGTCATACGGTTCTACGGGGTTGTTGTCGACGACAGGGAAGAGCACATCAAAGGCTTGCTTATCAGCTATGCAGACCAGGGCGCGCTCATCGATATCATCTACGACCACAACCATTCGCTGCCCTGGGCGACACGCGAAAAGTGGGCGCGGCAAATCGTCAACGGACTCGCTGAGATCCACGAAGCCGGCTTCGTTCAAGGCGATTTCACCCTGTCCAACATTGTCATCAATGATGAGGGGGACGCTAAAATCATCGATATCAATCGACGCGGGTGTCCTGTTGGCTGGGAACCCCCCGAGGCAACGCCTCTCATCGAGAGCAACCAGCGAATATCCATGTATATTGGCGTCAAATCGGACCTCTTTCAGCTAGGGATGGTCCTATGGGCATTGGCGACTCAAGAGGATGAGCCAGAAGCACATGGCCGCCCGCTCCGGATTGGGGCTGATGTCCAGGTTCCACTCTGGTATCGCCAGATGGTAGCCATCTGTCTGAGTGAGGATCCGCGTCGACGGCTGCAGGCGGTGCATCTTGCTGCCATGTTCCCGGAGCTGAATGAAGACGGTCATCTAACCACCCACAACGAGTCATCAATGTCTCCCGATGAAAGATACTCACGTCAAAACCTTGGTGTCGAAAACTTCGGTGGAAACCCGCCACAGATCAGGGGGCAACCAAACGATTGGTCATATCTGGGTCATGGTCACAGCCAGCACCTAACAACCGAAGATTTGTATTATTATCCAACAAGGGGCAGATCACCTCCTTCACCGATGCCCAGCAACCATGGCGACAGATTCGGGCATCATCGCCGTCCTTGGTCAGATAAGCCTCATACCACCATGAGTGATGTAACATATAGTGAGGCGCCTACACATTCGGACGGCGGCTTTACAACAGAACATGCACATGCATGGGATAGCCGGACAGCAGAGAACGAGTTTCGAGTAACAGTGGATTCTCCGGGGGGGGCAAGTGTGGAGGGCATGTACCTGAAACCGATGGAGCCGTCAAGGACGGTGAGGCTAACCACAACGAAAAGCTTGAGTACATTAGAGCGGGACAGGGGAGCCGGATTTTTAGGGGCGAACGATGGAGCGAGGAATGCGCAGCTTTCTCATGCGGACAGTGGGAAGGATCTTTCGGAGCCAACAGCGACCCGAGTAGACAGGTCGGTTGTGGTGTCTGATGAGGCGCCCTACACCAAACCGCCTCTAGGCGACGCGGGCGGATACAACACAAGTGAATCACCAAACAAGGGCGAACATCTCAGCGCAAACACGCGGCAGATATCAACGAATCTGGGCACAGCAACATTCACAGGCACATCATACTCCAACTCGCGAGGCACTTCCCCATCTACCCCTATCCGTGACGTGCCCGACGACCTCAAGGGCATAGGATCAGGCTGCGACCTGGGTGCAGTCAGGAAGCAACTATTAGACGACGATTTAGGCATCGACCTCAGAGGTGCGCCCGGCGACGAACAAGCGTTGTCTTTACGAGAACCGGGAGTGGGAGCGAATCCACACCAACAAGCCATCGCGGCCGCAACGAATCACGAATGACATCATCGAAACGACCAAGATGAAGTAACGCATATTCTGTTCTGTTTTGTTCCATTCTTGGCAGTGTGCCACATCGCCATGTTGTGATCATGTGGGTATTTAATGATGCATGCTGTGTTATTTGATCACCAAGACCGTTTCGGCGCAAGCAGGCAGGCGCGGAGGTTTGCATGTTTCGGGCTGGTATCGTCGCAAGGTTGGCTTTTTGTCAAGGTTTCATGGAACGGAACATGGGAAGGTTATCTGGCTGAAATTTTGGAAGTTTACTCGCTGCTACTTGCGCTCTATTTTTAACCATAAGAAGGGCCACATGTAAACGTATACGCATAGCTCCCTTGGGAGAGAGCTGGGCTGGTGGGTTGAAGGTTTCCCGATTTTGTTGATTAGGGTGCATGCGCTGTAACAAAATGGTGGCGATATTGATTCTACGAAAACCGGATGGATTCCGTGAAAGATTCATGTACTGTGCTTGCGATATGTCTTCGCTAGCGATAGATGTAGCGCGCATTTAGCGCATTTCTCAACCCCAAGCGGATGGTGCAGAGTGATCATTTTGGTGTGGTGCTCGTCCTCGGGCCCGCTGGGGCTCTTCTTGAAGTTTTTTTTTTTTTTTTTTTCGGGACATCAGGCCTCTTAACCCGGATGAAGTGCCCATGCCTCTTGTCGGTTGAAACTTGAATGTGACCGAGAGGCGGGTGCTTTCCGACACGGAAGGCGGCTTCTGGAAACCTTCTGAACTGATCGACACTCGTTCTCAGTTCAAGTGCCGGACCGAGGTAGTTCCTTTCGGGGGTTAGTAATTGGATGAATGTGTTGCTTCCTTGGGGTTGCCCAGCCCACGCCCGGGTCAAGAGGATGGGCATCCCTGGCGATTCTGTCTCCAAGGAAGGATAACCCTGGATGAAAGAGGCCTTTTACTGTCCGGCTGCCCGCAAAATTTGGCTCCGAGCGTGTAGTTGTGGACAAATATTGAAGAACCCAAACAGAGCATTTCGCCCAGCTTGTTTACGGTCGGTCCCTTTTTGCCACCATTCCCAGGCACGTCGCATTCGCAGCGGGGGAAGCCGGGAGTGGCTGTCAGATGCGGGAGGCTCCACAAGCCGAAACCCAACACAGCGGCAGCAGAGGTACGTACCTGCACTGGAAGGTAGCTTGGACCAATCAGATAGTCCCAATGCACAAACCCACCACCTTCGCGAACGCCCGCCCCAACACTTTGCTCAACAAAAAAGCTGTGACGGCAAAACCGTCTTGCAAGCCCACCCGTAGGCGTCAGATGCCCTCGGAAGCCCCAGAGATCGTCCCTTTTCTGGTGGCTTCACAAGCAATGGCCCCATGCACATGCCATGACCGGCCGAGGCCGACTGCCACTGGCGCAAGAGGATCTTGACGAGCTGTCTTCCTCGGCCCCCCATCGCAAGATCCATCGTTCCAGACAAGAGCCACAACCCACCTTGCAACTCAGTCAAAAGCAAAGCAAACACGCAACAAACCGGGGTTTCCCCTCGCCGCTGCAAGTAAAAGGTACCCGCATTCCGATCCTTGTCCCAGCCCATTCCACCGAAACACGCACCACCCTTTCTCAGCATCTTGCCTCCTCACCCATTCCGCCCCGCCTCGCCAATCCCCTCCGACCTGCCTGGTCCGAGTTAAACCCTTGCACTTTTGATTCTTATAAAACTTGCGCCCACCCTCAGTTGCCTTTTCCTCCACCGCTTTACTTCCTCCGACTTCCCCTCCCCCTCCCACCATCGAGTCTAACGACATCCCAAAGGCGTCCGTCAACCGCACGTCAATAACACCGCCAAACAAGAGAGAAGTTCGGCGTGCTTCGCACCGCCCGCTTCGCCATGGCGTCGTCCTCTTCGCCCGTGGTCCAGGCCGAGGCCTTCCCCGACGGTACCACCGATTACGTCCCACTTCGTAGCAGGAAGCAGGATCTCCGGAAACCTCGTGAGTGGCCCGTATCGCCCTACCCACCCTTTTCCGAACTAACCACGACGCTTACAACAGACATCACGGACCAGCCCATCACACTCGAGAACTGGTACCAACATGTCAA
The DNA here is from genome assembly GCA_036250225.1 of Cercophora sp. LCS_1. NCBI lineage: Eukaryota > Fungi > Ascomycota > Sordariomycetes > Sordariales > Lasiosphaeriaceae > Cercophora > Cercophora sp. LCS_1. The sequence continues at coordinate 83,781 of JAPZLL010000068.1, read as the reverse complement.
CTGGCTCAACACCACCTTGATTCTCTTCATCCCGTTGGCGGGCCTCATCTACTCGTACTGGGTCCCCCTCCAGATGAAGACGCTGGTCTTCTCAGTTACCTATTACTACTTTGCTGGCCTCGGAATCAGTATGTTGACCTCGACGTCTCTGGCGCTTCCCTTTGCTGACACACTCTCCCACAGCTGCTGGATACCACCGTCTCTGGGCCCATACTAGCTACAAGGCCACTCTTCCTTTGAGGATCTTCTTGGCTGCAGGTGGCTCCGCTGCCGTGGAGGGTAGCGCTCGTTGGTGGTCAAGGTAGGATCAAACAGTAGTCATACCCTGCGCCTGTGGCATGTACTGACAAGAAACAGTGGACACCGCTCCCACCACCGTTACACCGACACCGATAAAGACCCCTACTCGGTCCGCAAAGGTTTGCTGTACAGCCACATTGGCTGGATGGTCATGAAGCAGAACCCAAGGAGGATCGGCCGTACCGACATCACCGATCTTAACGAGGATCCCGTCGTTGTTTGGCAGCATCAGCACTACCTCAAGACCGTCATTGTCATGGCCTTGGTTGTGCCCACCCTGATCTGCGGTCTCGGCTGGGGTGACTACCTTGGTGGTTTCATCTATGGTGGCATTCTCAGGATCTTCTTCATCCAGCAGGCGACCTTTTGCGTCAACAGCTTGGCTCATTGGCTCGGCGACCAGCCCTTTGACGACCGCAACTCTCCGAGGGATCACGTCATCACTGCCCTTGTCACCCTTGGTGAAGGTTACCACAACTTCCACCACGAGTTCCCTAGCGACTTCAGGAATGCTATCGAGTGGTGGCAGTACGACCCTACCAAGTGGGCCATCTGGATCTGGAAGCAGATGGGTCTCGCCTACAACCTCAAGACCTTCCCCCAGAACGAGATCGAGAAGGGTCGTCTCCAGCAACAACAGAAGAAGCTTGACCAGAAGCGCTCGACCCTCGACTGGGGTATTCCTCTTGAACAGCTCCCAGTCATCAGCTGGGACGACTACGTCGCTCAGGCCAAGGATGGCAAGGCCCTCGTTGCTGTCGCCGGTGTCATTCACGATGTGACAGACTTCATCAAGGACCACCCCGGTGGCAAGGCCCTCATCTCCTCTGCGATCGGAAAGGATGCGACAGCCATCTTCAACGGCGGTGTTTATAACCATTCCAACGCTGCCCACAACCTTCTATCCACTTTCCGCGTCGGTGTCCTTCGTGGGGGCTGCGAGGTCGAAATCTGGAAGCGTGCCCAGTCCGAGAACAAGGACGTCGCCACGATCCGGGATTCTTCGGGCCAGCGTATCGTTCGCGCGGGCAACCAGGCCACACGTGTCAGCCAACCCGTTGCGAGCGCTGATGCGGCATGAAGAATGACTTCACACTACCAAGAACGGATGCTTGGATGAAGCATCTGAACCTGTGTTATATTACCACCACACAGCGCTCCCGTGCCGCCGTCCCTTCCACGAATATAGGCAGGCACTCTCAGTCTAATGAGGGGATATCGGGGGGAGTGGACTTGGATGACCACTGGGCTGGCCACAATGGCGCCTGTCACATGCGCTTCTGAAATTCCACGGCGTTCAGCGAGATAAAGGAAAGTTAAAAGGATTGGTGTTTTCGTGTTTTACAGTCTGTCATGAGCAAGGTGCATGGTTATGGTTTGATGAGCATCCTCGAGGCAGATGAGAGTTCCGCCTCAGACGAAATGAAAACGAAATCAAGCCTTGAGTAGCATTAGCGGCTTGTTCACACGGATGTATGTAGTCAATCAAAGTAAATATCACGCCCATTGATGCTTGGTCGACTCTATGGTCCGCGACGGGGTAAGTTGTCAACAAACAAGCCAGTATATGAGACGGAATGGCACAATCATAGGAGTGTAGACCTGTTTGACTTGTGCTTTTGTCTTTGTATTCCCATGTTTCATCAGCAGAACTGTTCGTGGACTTGTGTCACCATATCTGTTTGATGGAAACGTGAACTGGTTGCTCCGTTCCCGATGAACCGCATTACACTAGACGGAAAGGTCCAGCACGCATCCGTCACATGTCCAGCGTCGGTTGAGACCCGCAAGGTGTGCGGGCGGTGGCACAAAAGGGGTTTGTGCACAAAAGCCATCGAGCACCAGGGGGTGACCAGGAGGCTTTTCTCCAAAAGACGCAAATACTGCGCGAGGCCTGTCTTGTCTCCTCTTCTTTGTAACAGGTGTTGGAGACAAGCGTTCGCATTCCATTGCAAGTATTTTTGTTGCCCCCACGCCCAAAGAAAGCTTCGGTCAGGTAGTTAGTTTTGCACATGCGCACAGTCGAGGGAGGAGAAAGGGGATCCCGGAGGTTTCAAGAGCACCAACGCGCCGGGCGGCAACCCAAGCAGGCAGCCAAGACAAGCAAGATGGCTATCACAAGTATATTGCCTCCATAACGTGGTTCCAACCCCCGTACGGTCTGTCTGATCCTGATATGCACACCCTTGCGACGCCCACCAGAGAGAAAGCATGCAGGTCTCAACAAAAAAAGAGATCATGAGAAAACCGGCTGTTGACCGGAACCATACTCCCAGCCATCCATCCGGAAGTGAAGCTTCCCGCCCAAGTGTTGTGCCCGTTAAAAATGACTATGCATAGATTTCCCTCCCCGTTTGTCTTACTAGACCATTTGTTGTCTTCCTCAATCATCCCTCGGAACCACCCTGGATAGCAGTAGTAACTGGAAAGGCAAAATCATTGCTGGTATGGATCTGGTAAAGAATAGACGAGAATAAGAAAATAAAAGAGGTCAACCACGCAACGCCTAGTGCTGGGTATCGAGTACCAAAGAGAACAAAAATGTACCCCAAAGAGAAATCATGAATTCAACGTGAGTGGAATTTACCCGAACTAAAAAGAAATAACGAAACATCGCAAACCCCCTTCTAAATGCCAGACCAAGGGTGGGAATAACCGTCCCATAGAAATGGCGACCCCAAATTATCCCCTATCAATGAGGAACGACGAAGGAAAAACCATTGAAGTCGGAAATGCGTCTCTCATCAAACGTACCACCCAGTCATTACCAATCGTCCAATAGGCTCGAGTGTCCCCCTCTAAACGCCATGCTTCCGTCGCCGCCTGTATGATACTATCTGTTTGCCCAGGACTTTCGAAACTTACGCGATTTGGTTATGAAAATAGTGTTTAGAAATAGAATGGATTGACCATAGGGAAAAAAATTGGTCCCGTCGACGACAGGGTGCTGTTCTCAATTGGCCGGTGAAAGCGTTCGAAGGCGAATGAACTCCCGCAGGTGGTCTCTAGGCTTGCCCACGGATCCGAACCTTGTAGCAAAGCTGCCGCTGCGATCGTGAGCCCTCAGTAGTAAAGTCACCACACGCACCGCGGTGTGGCGAAGTTGCCCTCGGGAGGCCTAAGGAGGGTGTGGCTCGTCTAGGCCTCGAGGAGTCAAGGATCAGATCATTTGAAGAGACTGCGCAAATCCATGAGCCGTTGTCTTGCAGCCTCGGTTCTATCCATGGCTTGCTCTTTGTCACGGTCCATGCTCAGACTCGCTAGTCGCTTTTTCTTCTCCTGCAACTGAAGCATCTTCTCCTCGAAGCTGTCTTCCATGATGAACCGAACTGTGCGAACGGGGCGCTTTTGGCCAAGACGATGAACACGATCTACAGCCTGTGCTTCAGCAGCCGGGTTGAACTGAGGCTCCATCACGTAGACTGAGTTGCCGCTGGTAAGGTTGAGGCCCAAGCCGCCGGCCATGATACTGACGAGGATAACCTGGACCGTGGGGTCATCTCGGAACCTCTCCATAGCCTCATTGCGAGCTGGCCGACTCATCTTGCCATCCAAGCGGGTGAAGATAATCCCCTCTTGGATAAACGCCTTCTCGATAAGATCCATGTGGGAGGTCCATCCGGAGAACACGACTGATTTGTATGGAGGCTCGTTCGGATTCTTCCTGCTCATTTCCTTGTTCAGAAGCAGATCCTGAACAAGAGCGCGGGTCTTGGTGTGGGGGACATATGCGTCTTCTTCGTCATCGTCGGAATCCTTCTTGGATGTGGCGCTGCCGGTTGGCTTTGACGTTCTAGATTCGTGCTCGAAGACCGAACGGTTGCGGTTGAGTGACACAAAGCGCGCCCTGTCCATCTGGTTGCAGAATTCGCAGATGTCGCCGTCTTTTTGGCGACGGAAAGAACCGATGCACGCAGGGCAGTAGACGTGAAGACATTGTGCGGGGCACATGTATCCAAGAGTGTCATCTTTTTGTTCTCCCTCAAGGTCGACGATTTCACCCTCGCCCAGCTTGTTTCGGCACTTGTTGCAGATGTCATTGTTTGCCTCCTGCATGAGGTAAAGGTACTCATAGGCTTTGCTCTCTTGAAGCAAAGTCTGGTCCTCCTCATCATCGCTAAGATCGATCGGCGTTTCTGCAGTCATGCCTTTGAGTTCCGCGAGATCATCCTTGTTCAGAAGAGCTTTGCCGTGCGCGCAAATCAAGCGAAGCTGAAGGATTGCACGCAAAATATGAATCATTGCTTTGCCGGCCATGCGCTCTTGGCCCACCGCCTGGCCCGTGAGAACGCGCACACGCTCTTGGGTGTTTCTTGCAAACCAATCGTAGATCTGCCGCTCGGTATCACTGAACCTTAGCTTGACAATGATGTCCTCACGCTTTGGGAGATCAATCTTGTCTTTCAGACGCCGCAAGGTGATGGTGTCAATCAAGACTCGAAGCTTGGGGACGATTTCGGGATCGGCAGTCTTGAAAGGCTGGATGATGAACTGGGAGAACATCGTCTTCGCGTCGAAGGGCTTCAATCGAATAAAAGCCAGGAGTGCTGAGAGATCCTCGAGCTTATTTTGTACTGGAGTGCCTGTCACCGCCCACCGACGGTTTGCCTGCAGACGAGAGACCGACTTGAAGGCTAAGGTACTCTGCTCTCTGATCATGTGCGCTTCGTCGAGCACAATTCGAAACCAGCCAATCTGCTCGAGTGGGTAGATGCCCTTCTTGTTCTTTACCCTGAAGTTCAGCTCACTCGATACGGAACCGTAAGTCGTGATGACAAGATCAAACTCAGCCAGCTTCCTGACATCCTTCTCTCGGTTCGGCCCATGGTAAATGTGGTAAGATATCGACTCCGGCTTGATGTGTTGCTTGAGCTGCTCCTCCCAGTTTGTGACAGTACTGAGAGGACAAATGAGGAGAGTTGCCCTGCCATTCAACACCAACGGGGTCAAAGGGAAGCTCTGGGTCTTGGGTGGCATGTCCCACTGGTTTACTTTTTTCTCGGGCGCTTTAGGTTGAATAGGTTCAAGCATCTCCCACCTCGATGCCGCTGGCAGCGTGCTCGTGATCAACGACAACATGCTCAATGTCTTGCCCAAGCCCATCATATCGGCAAGGATACCGCCTAGAGTTGGCGATGGTCGCTCTGACTGGGTTTGGTTGGTAACGACATTGTGATAGACGATTGCGCCGTTCTTGGTTCTCTTGCAGCGCCAGCTAGATCGAACTGTCGAGTCATTGGCATCGAACCCGGGGTCTTGTTCACGCTGCGTCATGAAGTAGAGGGCTTGCCGTTGGTGCTTCAGCAGTGGCGTAACAACAATGTTGCTAGGGTCCATCTCCGGCAAGTCCTCGGAATTCGGAAGAGAGTCAAAGACGCCCATGACCTCACTACGCACCTCCTCGACCGTGAGCGCGACGGGTGGGTGTGAGATCAAAGCATCTGACGAGCCATTGGGTCGAGTTGCAGGAGGAGTCGGCCTTTTTTCTGTTGCTAGTGGGTTGACCACCTTCACTCCAGCCTCCACTCTAGAGGGGCTGACGAGATTTAGGCCACGACTAGACAGCTGGGAGCCCACGTTGTTGGCGGATCTCCGCGGGCCGTAAAGCATCAGCTCCAGCTTATAGAGTGATGAGACCGGCTGGCCTATCTGCTCGCCTGGTTGTTTCCGTCTGGGAGGGATTCTGCAATCTGTACGAATCTGAAAATTGCCTGTGTCTAGGAGAGGGCAAAGAGCGGCAGATGTCTTGACGTCAATCATGCCAAAAACAGTGCGCGTGTAGTCGTAAACATAGATGACGTTTGTTTTCTCCCCTGATCTCCTTCTGAGCACGACTTTGACCTGCGGCCAATAGTCATGCCCACAGAGCGAGAACATGCCTGGCTTGGGCGCAGGAACTTTGTTGCAGTGAACCTGAGCACCCACGACCATGCCAAAGCATACCTCTTCGTCCTTCGGGTCTCCCTGGACGACTTGGGCGTCAGGGGTTTTGGAATCGCCCTCGGTCAAATCGACGGTCTCAGTCGACTTCGGGGTTGTTTTGACTGGCTGCTTCACCGCCGGTTTGTGATGTCCAACCTCGCCATGCTGTTGCTGCTGGATGTGCTCGCCAAGTATACCCGTACCCGTGCCCGTTCCGCTGAACACGGCGCTTGGCTCTGGATCATTCTCGTTTTGTGTCTTTCGGCGTTTCGGCTGAGGCACGTCGCTCCGATATTGCACGTTATTCAGTCGCTCGATCTGCGTCGCAAACCCGTTTTGCTGGCCAATACCATTTTGGTACATCGGGGTCATCCGTAGCGGGTGTGGAAGACTGTTGACGCGGGTTGGGGTGGATCGAGCCGGGACCGTGGCCGGGACTGCTACATGAGCGATCTGGGGATGATGCGGCAGATCATAATGTCTATTGTAGGGAATCGAGGACGCGTCAACCGAATATGAACCATTTGTATCCGAGTATTGAAAGGTCAAGTCTTCGGGTACGCGCCGGAATTCTTCTTCTAACCCGGAATCTGCCAAGGCAGGAGCTGGCGTCGTCGTTGGTAGTGAGGGCGTCGAAGTGCCCCTCGGATTCAGGAGGGTCGATGCCTCCCACGACATGGCCGAAGCTCGAGATAAAGCCCCACTTGGCTGCTCACCATCTGTAATGGCGTCAGTAGACACGAAATTTGTGGATCTCGCTGGTTCAAGATCGTGCGCAAAAGAGGGAGCGGGGTGGCTGCGTTGGTGCAGTTGAAGGAAGGCGTTGGGAGAAAGACTGACCGGTTTGGCTGGCGATATCCATCTCGCCCACCATGTTCCCCCGAAACCTGCTGGTAACTAATTACCACGGGCTCAGCGTGACGATATTATTATCATCACAAATATGAGAGTTTGTGCTGTTTTGGTTGTTGCCAAAGCGAAGTCGGACGCAGCGGGGTGTGTGTGTTACTGGCGATACGGAGTGCAGATTGTAAAGGTGGGAGTGGCAGGTTGTGGCGGGGCACAGGATGTCAAGGCGGAAGTGAGGTATGGAAGGATGAGGGCGTGAGGTTGCAAAAAAGCTCGCCCGCAACTGCTTCTTAGTTGGGTGAATGGATATCTACCATCCGGAGAAATAAAACAGAGGCCGGTCACCTCAAAGAGTCAACGCAAGAGGTCGAAGTCTGTGATGCTGATGCCCTTCATCGAGAGACCCCGGAAAGCTTTATCGCCTATCGGTTGGAAGCGATTGACGACGCGCGTGACCCTGCACAGACTGAATGGCACGTGCCCTGGGCAAGTGGATTGTACCACCTTACCGTTTTGGTCTATAGTCGGCCTGTTTCCCCCCAATTTTGGGGCCTCGTTACGAAGAGAAATGGATTCGTTTGTTTTCAGAGTCGGAACCGGAATCAATGTGCAGCTTGCTGCCCGCCGCAAGGCGCCAGGAGTGGGTTTCTTCCGGTTCGGAGCTCTAAGCTGGCGTCAACGGCGGCAAAATAATTCCAGCGCATGCCGAGGAGACCACCACATGCAAGCCCGCAACAAAATAAAAGCGCCCAGCAGACAAAGTCGTCTCTCTTTGAGGCGCAAACCGCCAAACCCAACTCAGAGGGCTTGAGCACTAACAGTTTGAGGAGCCTCCATCTCCCCCAAATCCCCTGTATTCACGGTCTAGATTATAGCAATATTAAAGGTAGAACCTAACAGCATACTGCGCAGAGTTAGTCCATAAACCAACTCTCTGTTTGCTGGCTCAATTTTTTGTTGCGCACTCGGCGCGCTCCAGCTGCCAAGGCTCGAACAATACGCTACGCCCTCAGTCTGCAATGCAACACGACTCGATGCCACGCTGATGTCTCCAAAGAACAGGTTGTCTAACAGAAAATATTGGCAGCCACCAATCCAGTTTATTGAGCGGAAACCCCTCCCCTGCGAACTCCAACAACGGCAGGAAACAGAATGCGACGAGGGGACCAATCGACTCTCCCAAACCTAGCTCAACCCAATGATAACGTGCCTGCGCCTAGACATAATCAGGCCTCACCAGGAAAGCTCCTCAATGGAACCCAGGTAGTGATTCAATAGAATTTAATACAGCGTACCTGGGCGTTCAGTCGCGGCAACTCTCTTCGCCGCTTGACCACTATTCTGATCTCTTGGTGGAAGCAACAGCTCGACGTCCTGGCGTGCCCGAACAGCCGGGCTTTGTCAACGACATTTTCTGCTACCCAAGTCAAGACTGCATAGAATGGCTTTCGAACTGCGTTCCGCCTCTTCGTAAGGCCGCTTCGCTATCTTGTCCTCCCGACCAGCCTCAAAAAGGAAGCTATGCTTCCAAGCCTCTATCGACCAGACAACCTCGCTCTCCTACCGCCGCTAATGGTCCTCGCCTCCGTTCGAAGTCGAAGTGGTAGCTCTTTTGGCGCCCAACGCTTCAAATGTATTGTCTGTGTTTATCTCTACAGTAACAGCAGACACACACTCAATTTGGTGATTGCGGCTTCGGGTTCTTGTTCGCTGGCGGCATCGCCTCGGCTCCCGTTTAGTATTGGGGGATCTTGATCGTGATGGACTTTGACTTCGTCGGCGTGTCGCCTGGATAACCCAAAGAAAACAACGTCTGGAGCGGGAATGTGACTTGGAGCGGGTGTCTCGTGAAGAAGGCGCTGACCATGCCGTCATGGAGGTCGATCGATACCGCCGCCGTCCCCTCAATGTCGCCGACTCTCCTGATGGCGACTTCCCGCAAGCTACAACAGCAAGATCTTCCCTACGGAATCTTTTCCTCCCTCTTTGGGCTTCCTGCTGCCCCTGGGTTGCACCGTGCATTCCGCTGCCTGAGGTGTCGACTGTGATAGTGGCCTCAGACCCACCAGCCATGGCGTGTTGTTATCGTATCTGTTGCAGATTTATTTTCGGGTGTGTAAGATGAGGCCGTGTGCTACTGAGAGAAGGGGAATTGATGGAGCTCTCAGGACGAGTATGTTTGCGCATCTTCTTGGGGAGAGGAAAGCTATAACCCGGCAGCTTCAAGGCGACACCGTTGTTTGCCCTGAGTCGAGTAGGCCTGAAAACCGGGCCGAGGCACTGCTTTGGCTGCGTAAGAGGATGGAAAGTTTCACCCTCCACACCAATAAGTTGCCCAATCTTCGTCGCTAGCACCACACCAAACCGAATAAAGTTTTACACGATAAGCAATCACGGTCTATCGTCCGTGTCCCTCGTTCGATCACGAGTGAGGTGACAGCCGCTGCAAGACTCGCTCTGTTCAGTGTCATGCAGTGAAACATGGCAGGCGTCTGGTTAGTCGAAACACCAAGGCGAACTATGGTTGTTTGTCCATCAATCCATTCCGTGAACGATGAAGGGTAAAGTGGGGATCTTGTCGTCCCCAGTTGATGGCTTTTGGCAAGCTCCCTTTCCTGAACTTCTTACAGTATAATAGCACATCGAGGGTAAATATACACGCGATTTCGCCCCTTTGGGCTCCCCGTTCTGTGGAAACGATTCAGCCTTGCCTGCCCGCAACAAGATCCTTGACGATCTTGTTCAGGTCTCCTTTGTTATACTCCTTGCCATCTAGAGGCGACCCAGGCCCCATTAACTTCTTCATCACATCTCCAAGAGACACCTTCCCTTCGGACGCAAGGCATTCGACAACTTGCTCAGCGATCTGTCTCAATCCTGCCTCTTCAAGACTCTCCACATTGCTGCCAGCCAGATACTCATTCATGATATGTATCTGGGCTTCCTCTTTGTCTATGAGGTCCTGACGGCTTGCTTCCCGGAACTGTGCAACAGATTCCTCCGCGGTGCGTATTTGTTTCCTGATGAGGTTGACGACCTGCACGTCCGTCTGAATGGGTGTGGCTGTCTTGCTGGCGTTCAGCGTGGCCGTGAGAATGGCGCGCACGACGGCCAGTCGTGGTGCGTCCTTCGCCTTCATGGCGGTTTTGAGGTCGCCCTTGAGCTTAGCTAGTAAGGGTGGGGGCGCCGGTGTCGAGTATGCACGAGAGAAGCGGCTGATCGTCCGTCCTGAACTTGTTGGTTGCATTTGCCGAGCAACATGGCGCTGGAGGAAAGAAGGTAGACGGGCAGCCATTGCTATCGAATAACAATCGTCAAAATATGGTCGATCGTGAGATTGGGCGGTGTGCTTGTGAGCTTCTTCCTGGACGACGCTTCAAAGTTCTGTGGAAATCAACGGCGAGCTTCAAGATTGGTGTTGTCAAAATTAGTGCGCGACTGCTGTGGTTCGGAACGGCCCCCGGCTGGGCACCAATGCCGCCAAGCGGCGCAGCACTGGCGCCTTTGAGTAGGCGAGCTATGACCACTGTCCCGACATCAGACGTCACGATTTGACAGCACTTCTGCCCGCTGGCTGTTGGCGCCCTTTTTCGCACCGTTCTTGAGCGAATTTGTTGGTTAGAAATGAAGCCTCGCACCAACTTTGAAGGGTAAAGCACACCACGTGCAAACATTGACAATGTGAGACTCGGCACCATCGTAATTGATCACATGAGCACTTGGGCGGCCCACATCCAGGATCGGGGGACTCGCCTGGCTAGCCGCCGGCCCAGTCAACGGCACAGGCGTGATGAGGGCCCTTGACTTGACTTGGCTGGTGAAGTGGCTTGGCCCTACCGGGACGTAGGAACCTTGGGGAGCCGTAGACCTTTCGGCAGTAGAGAGGTGGAAGACCGGTAGAGCATCATCCCAAGAGGAAGACACTAGTATGACTTGATGGCCCAGCCAAGTCCCCAAACTGTGCTCGCAATGGTCGGGGCATTGAGACACAGTCATGACCGGAATGCGCTGTCATGTTGTGTGACAAGCTCTGTTGCCCTCAAGCCTGGAAGTCATCCCCACTCAAACCTGATCCCCCGTGCCAAACTGCCGGAACCGAGATGGGCCTCCCTTGAATGGTCTGGCTCGACGGGTGAGGGCTGCCAGCGAAGCACTTGATTATCTCAACCTTCGATTGGAGGACGATGGGTAATACCAAATTGCTGTTGTATTCTCATGCAAATTCGCGCCCCAAATAGTCGTTCCTACCCTTGGCTGCATGAAATACCTTACCATATCTAAGGTGCACCTTCTCCGCTCATCGCCCTTAGGTCCCCATGCATACCTTCCCGCTCCCAATGCTGAAAAACAAGTAGTCTCCCAATCCCCCAAAAAGCCACCCAAGTCATTTATGCCAAACGCCGTCCCGGATTGATAGAGAGACGCGAACCCCTCCCAACGAACCGACTGACTTTGCCGGATTCCAAACAATCTTCAGAGCAGGTAAGCGCCACCCGTCTCAGCGCCTCGCCCGCTTCCTCGAGTCACCGTGTCTCCCGCCTTTGGCGGCTGGCGTTGAGCTCCGCGGAATTTCAGCGTGTCGGTGACTTCGGTTGCCACTCCCTGGTTTCCGGCCAATGCAAACATATCTTGAGGAATTGTTAGCACAGCCATATCTAGATCTTCATGAAGGAAACTGACACAGGGAAGTATGCCTAGAGACAGGATTGTCAGATCAGCAAACACCCACAACAGTCCAGATACAGTGATGAAGAGGGAACAAGGGCGAGAATTGGACGACCGAAGTCTACCCGCAGCTTAATCGCGCCCTGGAACAGACCCGATCGTCACTTTACAGCTATCATACCTTATAGGCGGGGTTGTCAGCCTCGCTGCGTGCTTGCGCTACCAGAAGTTGAACGTCGGTGTTTGTCATCCTACGCTTGTCATCAACACCTGCACGAGACGCACGAAAACATGCCCTCAACTCACCCAAGAGCTTGCATGAAAGGGTAAATCGCAAGAGAGGACAGCAGGCGGTGGACGTTTGCTCGGTTCGCGGTCCCGATTGCATTGTCCCGTGGGTCTAACGATCCGAGTTTAGACGTGGCCGGTGTCTGAACGTGAGTGACGACTACTCACCGCTCGACCACCCACTCAGGGGGAGAGTCAACAATCGCGACTCAATCTCCACAAACCCGGCCTGAGCCATCCAGGTCTGGAGGCGCAACGGCGCTCTTGGATCCTTATAGCCTGAAATGCTTTGCATATAGGTTTGCGACCAGACTTGCAATGCATGGTCTGCGATTCTTAGTGTGATCCTGAAGGCGGAAATTACAGCGGACCTACTAGATGTCAAAGTCCCATTGTCGGACTGGGCATTGAAGTATATTTCGACCATTTGACACCACCCGCCTGGCCGAAGAATCCGCAAGATGTCTCCCAAATACCCGGGCCACCGGTTCGCGTGAATACCGCCTGCCATCATTCGACTGTGGACCACGTCGAAGTAATTCGATGGAAAGGTTGAGCTAGTCACCCATCAGCGCCGCTGGACTACGGTTGTGCGGGATCCGACAGAGCTCACGGGCTGTTCAAATCGTCCACTTGAAACTCTAGGTTCGTTGGCGTATCGTCCGGCACCGCAAACGGATAAACGTCGATTCCTATGACCTAGTGTCACATCGTCAGCCTTTTCGTCGTCTTTTGGCAGGACATTCAGCAATATCAAATCCAACATGCCACCCCAACAGGCCCGAGACGCGTGGACTTTCAGCGCTTCTCATCGCGGTCGTTCCTCCAGGCCTCTTCACCGATGATGGGAGGCCGAGAGCATCCTCATTTCTTACAGTCCGGCTCGTCAACACGGTGGTTGTGACAGTCTCGTGTCGCCCTTACGTCCAGGTGGGTATTTGATGACCGGTCTGCATGGAGTTTGTACGTCGCAGACCCAGAAACGCGGCAGCGAAAGGGAGAGTCTGAAAACATTGGACGAACCTCGCAGTCTGGGTATTGCTCCGCCACGTCTGCCGCCCAAGCACCCGACCCAGAGCCACAGTCGAGAATCCTTCTTGGACGCGGAATTGGGGGAAAGATCAACCGACCCTCGAACATCATGTTGAAGATGCCATGCATATACTGCAGGCGCTCGATTTCCTCCTATTTTTTTCGCCGAGGAGAGCATTAGGACTGCGCAGAACCGGCCTATCAGGGACTTCTTACATCATCAACTGGGGCGAAGTAGACGGCGTTTTCGACGGCATAGCGCTGAAAGTCTCTGTTCTGATGGGGCACAACCTCACGGTATGTGTTGTCGACCGGAATAGTCTGGCTGTCGCTATATGCAACTTAGCGGTGGCCTCGTCAAATGCGTTCTCAGGGTGGGTCAACTACCCTTCGTCCATGAGTGCGGCGGTGGTGTTCTCGAAACCGGTTGCTTTGAGAATGGGTGACGCCAAGAAGAAGTCGGGAGCGGAACAGGGGGTAAAAAAAGGAATCGACTGGAACGAGGACTATCTGGGTGCTTGGGGGGTAAAGACCGGGTAGTTGGGCAAGCATCACGATGGCGTTCATAGCTCGATGTGCTAAAACGTGGGAAAACTATCTGTTCACCCGCCCCCTCGCTCTTCCAACTATGGGCCCTGGGGACCAGTTACCCTGTTGCGGCACTCGAGTCTCACGCATTCAAAAACGAAAAAGCTTGCTCTGTGGGCCCCCTACCCGGATCAGATCACTCAGATTGGCTCCCGACTCATCGCACGCCACGATGTTGGCGTCGATCATAGGTGCCATGCTGGCGCATTCTCCGTCTTGTGTATGTGAGGGCAGGGAAGAAAGAAATGTGTCTCTGACCCCCTGTCTCCCCTGGCGATTCCTCCAAGCGTGTCACAATGCTGGCCCCAGTTGGAAAAAAGTCGGCCTCGAAGACGGGCCTCTACGCAGTCCAGGTCAAGACGGCTGACCATACTACGTGGGCGGATGGGGGCATCCACTCTTCGGGTTGGCATGCGACTTTGACAGGCATCCGCAGGAAGGTGTTTCAAGCCTCCGCAGGAAATGGTCCCTGCCTGTCGGGAAAACACCGTCCCCCGAAATAAGGTGTGTCTGGTTCATGCCCTCTCCCGCTGGTTCCGGTTGGCAGATGAGCTGATGCTATTTTGATTGGAATACAAGAAGGGTGGCTCAAGGACCCAGTCCGATGTGCCCACCCCTCGCACACGTCAAAGAGACCGAGGATGCTTCCCAGACTACTGCATCATTCAACGCCCGTGACTGGACAGAGGCTGGTTGGAAGCGGCTCCAGTTTGCTGAGGCGTTTTCGGTTTGTGCAGGCCACCGAGCAGTACAGGCTGCGTCAGCTCGAACTAAAGCGCAAAAGGGGGCGGTGGGCTTATTATTGCTCTGCCCAGTCTTAACATATAGCATGGCAATCCTTAAGGACTCCCAAACACGGACGACGCCCGACCAGCTTTAATGATTTCCCCATCCTACAATCAAACAAAAAACCGGGTCATCAGGACGTCTGTGGTTACCGGGAGCTTGGCACAAACGATCATTCGAGCAAATTACACGAGTTTGGCGGCAACCCGCCCTGAGAGGGATTTTTGTTGCCCGAGCTGGGGGCGCACCGACTGCGTGACGCTGGAGCGAGGTACTAGTACCTTGGGAGTGGGCGGCGGTAGTTGCGGTACACGACAAATACTGATGAGGGGAAGGACCGCCAGATCCCGAGGACATGGACTTGGGAGAGCACAGAGGGTTAAGCCCGCGCGGCCCCGCCAGAACGGTTCCGCCATGGAACATGTTTAGGCGGGATTAGGAAGGGCAGTCGAAGGATTTGGAAATTATCGAAAAATCCGGCCGCCACAAATCCTTGCGATTAGCAAATAGCTGAACGCCCAAGCACCGATTCCCCTGTCAGGCTGCCAGGCTATAGCCTACCGATCATCTCTCTCTCTCTCCCCTCTCAGAAGTGGTTTGTTTTGAACCAGCGAAATAAGCTCGCCTAAGAAGGACGAGCAGCAGCGGCTCCTGACTTTGCAAGCAGACAAAGCTGGTCGACCCTTCCGGAATGCTGATCGCGCGCCGGCTGACGGACACCATGGCTCAAGAAACCGTGTGGTAGGCTCGGCAGCACGCCCATGTACGCCTCGAGGCAGATAACCGGCCCGAAGGCAGGCGGAGGAGTCATCGTCTCTACGGCATGTGCCCATCGATTGGAGCACTTGATGTGGCCTGTTCCTTGTCGCCCTTCCTCGCCAATTCTACCATACATGCACAGCCACTGCTGGCACTCTCTTCGTCATCTCTTTTATCTAATTCGAACAAAGCGGTTTGATCACCTCTCTGGCAGGTTTAGCGGTTGCCGTGTCGTCGTTGACCCCGGCACCGTTGCCTATTTCACTGCGGCTGCTAACTCACGTTTGACGTAACGAAGGCAAGCACAAAGTGAGACAGTCGCATCAACGGCCCGTTGCAGCTTTACACTGAACCAATGCGGCGGCTTCAAGGGACAAGTGTAAGCCCACGCCACGGCGGTGTCCAGGATGTTCCCAACCAAGACCGCGGCACGACCAAAACGGAGCGGACAGGAACAAGCCAAGCGGTCGTAGACAAGCGACGATGATGATCGCTGAAGCGAGCCTCGGCTACTGCGGGCGTTGTTTCATGACGGCAGGTAGCGCACTGGCTGATAGCGACAAACCTTGTTTGTTGCACCGCGAAGAAGCCGTGCAGACGTTGTGGCTGCTGGTATCTCGGGAACAGGAGCGGGGAGGTCTTGGCCGACCAGATCTCCGGCCAACATACTATGTATGCCGGACTGAAAAGGCTCCCAGGTCATCCACGACACGCTCGAAAGTTCCCTCGAAATTCCCGCTGCAGGTTCTTGGCAAAGACTATTGAAGCGAAAGGGGAACACTACGTTACCGAGATGGCAGGCATATGCTAGAACTTGGGCTCTGCATGCTGCCCACCAAATGAAAGAATGCATGCGCCAGCCGTGTCCTGACCTGGAGATATGTCCGAGGGGTTGTGGTTGACACCGTGGTTTTGGAACTTAAGGGCACATACTGCGGTTCCGAGCAAAAAGAAACCCCCCCCCCCCCTGGTTGGGTACCACCCCTGTCAGGTGAAATGCCCAAAATCGGTAGCCACCACGGCGAAACCACCCTGTATTTACAGGGTTGATACCAGGCTAGGAGGTTAAAATTACCCATTACACTAAGTATGGGCGGGCACAAGAGGCTGGCAGGGGAGGTGGGGTAGCAGGGAGGGGCCGTTCCACCAGCAAGGATCCGTTTTTTTGCGTGCTCACTGGGACTGTCGCAATCGACATGGGCTACCGCTGCCTCGGGACAGCTTGTACTTGTACCTCAGTACCACTCCCGCAACCACGACGGCGGTGGTTCACCGTCCGACAACCCAACCCAGACGGCACCCCATTCCCCAACCCCAACCCCAACCCCAACGCAACTTGCCCGCGTTGCTGCCACCTGCATGCCACTCCTTCGGGCCACTCTGATGACGAGAGAAGCAGTCCGGTGGCTGGGACTTCGAGCGTCACTACCGGCGGCCGCTTGGCCACAAGGATTTCTTCTGCTGGATTATGCCGCGTATCTGGCTGACTTGTGACTATCGTTGATTTTGATTGCGGGAGGATTGGCTTCGACAATCGGCCAGCGCGGAATGCGCCGCCTCAGGGCTTGTGCTCGGCTTGGCCAAGGTCCGCTAGCAGTTGGGAAACAAAACCGTTGTTTCGATCACCCCGAAACACATCTCCAGAGTCCCTAGTCCCGAGCGTCAAGCTGACTTCCCGATGGCATGGTTTCGGTGGATGTGCGACATGGCAGCCACCTCGCTGCTTGTCTTGGCGTTTCTCTTGCCTGCCGAAGGCTTCGGGGGCGGGACGAGGAGCCCGTGTTTCGGCTTCGTCGAGCATGCATCACGCCGGCTTTGATTCCCCGGGCTGCCTTGCCTGGCTGGCCGAACATGTTTGCTTGCTTGTTTGAGCTCGGGCTCTCGGAAAGGGGACGCCCAGGTCGCTCTTCTTTCCTTTTCTCGACGGCTGCAAGTGTGGGACCAACAATACGATACATTCCTTGCACGCTCGTCAGCCACAAATAGCAACCCGGCTGACCTAGATCATTAGACTGCCTAGCAAACAACACCGTGCCGACTGCAGGCGAGCAGCACGACCACGGGGAAGGCTAGGTACGATTCCCAACCCCGAGCCCGTCCATACCGGGCACCGGATCCCGCTTCATTTTATCACTTCCCCGTGCAAGAATGAACCACCACATTGAGCCAAAAAAAAAATGCAAAGAGCTGTTGCCGCATCACTATCTCGGGTTGAGCCAACTCACAGATAACAGCCATCCCCAAACTGCACGAGCGGTGCCGCTCAAGTGCATTAGGCGCGTCTTCCCGGACCATGGTTCTTGGGAACTTGGGCCCCTTTTTGTGCTGTCTCCTTCTCTCCCCGTCCCTCTTTCCCGGGTCGCCGACCTGAAGCTCTGACGTCCCATGCCGCCATGGAATACACGCTAGCTCTTCGGACCAGAAAAGAAAACAGACTAATCATTATCGGGGTTCGTCCCATCAACGCCCCAGACCGCACCCCTTGCTCGGTCGCTTGCTCCTCTTCCACACAGCCCGCTTCTGTATGCTCTTGCATCGCTGTGAAACGACAATATGCGCCTTCACGACCAAAATGACGGGATGGGCGCATGCCCTTTCCGCCAGTTGGATGCTATCTCGGAGTTTCACAAGCACTTACATACGTCCTGCAAATCATCAAGGCGAGCGGCCGGACCATTCCCGCCCGCCGTTTTGATCCGCAGATTTGTTCCTTGCCAACAGCGAGAAGGACATAAAACACCGAAACTCGAGCATCCAGCTTCGAGACCCCGCGACCGAACCGGAAGTCCCTCTGGCGATACTAAAGGGAGGGTTGGGTTGGAGAAGTTTTCCCTCCTCCCCACCGTGAAACAACGCTTCTAGAACTGTAGATATAATCACCTACTGGTTGACCACTGCAAGAAACTGCCAGATAAGATAAGATATCTTCTACCTTGAAGAAACATGTCTATTCGTTTTTTCTTTCCTCTTCCTATAGAGTTGAAGGAAAAGCCCGGATAGAGAACGGTGGACCTTCCCCTACAAGCACACCCAGAACACCAGAAACAAAACGACCCAGAACTCCCGACGGTTTGTTGTCACCCCTGTCTATGTCGACCTATCCCTGCCTTCCGATGTATTCCAGGTCTTACAAGTTCCGGCCCGCGCTGTGTTGTGCTGTAGCAGTAGAAAGAGACTGAGAATTACCTGTTCGATTTTTTTTTTGGCCTCTCTCACCAACATGTAAACACGGGGTTTCTCGTCTTGACGGGTTCCAGCCGCTCCACAATGACCTTCCTCCTGTTGCCCTCCATCCCCTCGGCCGCCGCGTAGCCCAAATCACCCTCCAGTTCGTCATCATCGCCCATGAAACCGTAGTAATGGCCGTCCTGACTGTGTCGTCCTATCCCATGAAGGTGCGCCGCGATGCTGTTACTATTCCGCCTCCCCACCGCTGTTGCAAAGGAGAAGCGTCGCTGGTGCTCCCGTTGCCGTTCTGGGGAGTACATGTTCAGCGATCTTGGTGGGCCATGGCTCAAGGACGTCCGTGGGAGCGGGGGACGCGCGTGAAGATGCGATTGCGATGTACTGGAGGGTACCGACGCGCTCACAACGGCCGTGCCGTTCAGGGGTTGTGCGGGTGTACCATCCGGCGCCGAGGCGGGTTCCTCCGCAATGGAAGGGGTTGCAGAGACGGAGATCTCGAAGCGGCCTGGGTGAGGCAGGTCGGCAGGTGGCGAGGGTCCGACACTGAGTCCCAGGAGATCGACGGGTGCTGACGACGAGTTGGCGGCGCCAATGTCCATCTCTTCCTCATCCGCCTCGGCCGTAGCGGAGAAGAACATGTCGGACGATGAAGACTCGGCAGCGGTGCGGCGGCGCATCTCTGAAGACGTGACCCGCATGGGTACGGCAATCGGAACGTCGACGAGGTCATCCCAGACACAGACCTTTGCGCGTCGCGTGAGTTCGAGCGGACCGTGGTCAGGCGTCTTGAGGGTTTCGACTACGTTCCAGGCCTGGCCCTTCATGACGGCAATTTGCCGGGCGAACATACGCTCCTGAAAGTCCGGGTCGATCTGGAAAACACGACGGAGGGCTAATTGAGTTTGAGACCACCAGGCTGTCGAGGTAAGGAGTGGGAGGAAGTGTTCCCGCGTTTTGGGTGAGAAAGGCCGGCCGATGAGGTCAACCGGGAGGAAAAGCCAGCCAAAAGGAAAGCTACGCTCAAAGTTAGCACGCGCTGGGCTGAATATTGTGTAAGACGGTGGCCTACCTTCTCCAAGCGTCGGGATGTTTCCACGGCCAGGAAAGGGAGTTGTCGATGGCGCCAACTGTGATCTTGGGATCGAGACTGCTTCCTAATGGTGTTGAGGCGTCCATCGGCTTTTGTGCTCTGTATGGGTAAGCTGCCCTTGTGGGCTGTTCATCTCTTTGTGGGACGTCAACGGGTCTCGGACCCAGTTCATCGTCTTGCGTCCCCTCCGTGTTGAGCCGGACCGGCTCAGAGACTATTGATGCTTGTTGGGATTCCCAGTCTACCTTTATCATCCAATTGTCCAACCCTCTATCCGTGTTGCGCATGATATAATCCAAAATGACTAGCTTTTCTAGCTCTTCCCTGAACGACTGTTTCAGTGTCGGTGTCCACACAAAATTGTCTGGCCCGGGAGTGAGAGACTGTGGACTGTCCTCGCCGTCGTCGCTTTCCACATCATCTGCTTGTCCGTTTGACGGGCGACAGCTGTCTGCCCACCGCTTCTTCTTCTTCCTTTGTGGATCGTTCGTTCGAAACCCTGATAGATATTGGTCTGGCCAAGGATGTTCTCGAAGGAAAATGTTGGCGTCCTTGAAACCTGTGAGAAACACCTGGAAGCTGCCTGGTTTCGCGGGCAGTGCCTTTTTTTTCCTCGAATGATTGTAGCGGTCCCAGAACGGGTAGTGGAATGACTTAGATGAGAGGTTGACGACGTCGGTGTACGGAACCATGTGCGTCCGCAGCTGAGCATCGAGAACGTATGCCGCGGCCTCGCTGACATAGGACAAGTTGGGAATCAAGCTGGAGCACGATTAGCCTGACGTTGACTCCACCACAACCATAAAAACCAACCATGCTCTTCCGAAGCAGCAAGGGAACAGATTCCGATGAATCCATTTGTTCCACTTTGGATTGCCCGCAGCATACGGCTCCTCGTCCTTGGGCTTAAACACACCAACCACCTTCCCGTCCAAGTTCCGCGCAAAGTAGCTCCCTGAGCTACCCTGCGAGATCATGCGTGGATGTACCCCCTGGTCAATGGCCGTTCGCACGCTGTTCACAATTGTCTCGAACTCGGCCTTCGTCATGTACCCGGGTTCCGGTCTCGCCAGTATCTCAGCTGTGACGGGACGTACACCTTCGGGAGCCTGGAAGACGGAGTGGTGGATCTCCAGCCGCTCATCCTCCTCTCCCGTCTTCTTGGACCGTCTTTTGAACTTGCTCGCAATCTCGTCCGCCCATTTTTCCAGGCGCGCGTTGATAGCCTTGAGGTCCACGCCCGAATTGCTGCGCGCACGTCTCCCCCTGCGACCGCCGCGGGCACCCGAAAACTTTGGGGAGGTCATGCCCGAATGTGGACGGGGTTGAGAGATAGGCGCGTAGCGCGGCGCGGCGGGATGCTGAAGGGAAGCATAGCTCTGGGCGAGAGGGTCGTCATCGGAGTCGTCGCTGAATTGATCAGCCTGCGCAAGGCGTTCGTAGCCCGTCGTGGCCGGTCGGCTGCGCGGCATGATTGCTGTCAAAGAAGACGTGAGTGTATATGTGGAGCGAGCGTCGGATGTGTTCTCATGTCATCGTCGATCCTGATGATTCGGAGGTCAAGGCTTGGGAGGATTTTTGGCGGAACGTGCGAATAGGGGCTCGGCGATTTGAGCGACTCGGGAACAAAGCTCCAAACGGAAGGAAGAGAAAATTAAACGGTTAGTAGAACAATGCAGAAAAGTCACTGTAACGCGTCGCTGAAGAAGAATTGGATGGTGAATTACGGTTGATCCGGATCGCGAATTCGAAACGGTGGCTTGAAGACTGTCTTCCAAGCATGTGTTTGCTTGTCGCGGAGAGACACCTCAGCCTTCCAATGACGGCACTGACTGGCATCGTCGCAGCGACTTGGGCAGCTGGAGCCGGAGAAAGCCGGGGGCACCAGGCACCGAGTGCGGTACAAAAAACACCGGCCAAGCACTTCGAAGGAGTCAATCTAGCCAGATTTCTAACACGAAGTCACCCACATTAAGTAATCGATGTGTTCAAAACTACTATTGAGGGCCTGTTGACACTTTGGCTGGCGTATTTACAGCACAAGGAAGGAAGTGGCAGAAGCACATCTTATCGTGTCGGCATTGTGTATTCTGTCCAGAAGTGACACAGCTTTGGGAGGCGCGCACTGTGGTCACTCGACCCACAAACCGGAACCCTGCCGATCATCTGCTGGGAAGCCGACCCGAGGGAACGACACCCAGTTCCGATTTGAAACACACTTTTAGATAGTGATATCTTCAGCTTTATACTCGTCAAGATGGAGCTTCTCAACGACTTATCTATATTCTCAATAAGCTTCGGACACTATGAAGCCGGCACCGACAGTAAACCATGCAGCAAAAGCGCATCCCAGGAATCCGTCGCATCCAATAAGACGAGGCCTCCCCTCTGCAGCCTCCCCGGTCAAGGGCACAGAGCCCATGCGAGGCGGCATGCGTTGGCTTCCAATGTGTCGCTAGATTCCTCGGGCCGGGAAGGCTTCCCATTGTCTGCCTGTATCGGCCGGCGCCTGGCCAGCTGTAGTGTTTCTCTCCGGCGAGCAACTCGATCCACGACTTCACAAAAATCATTCTGTTCTGGTACAGATCATATCTCAAACAACCTCGGACAGAACGGGGTGCTCACCCATATCTAACAGCCATCACCCCCGTTTGAAGCTCTCTCTCCATCCTTGTTCCAGACATACACCGTACCCACAAGGCCCACGAGCCTTGATACACCCACCGCCTCACCACCAGTCTCTCACTCTCTCACCCGCAAAACACCCGTAGCCTTGCCACCTCACCTCAATCCCCGCCTCTCAACCGCCAAAAAAATGCCGAACCGCCAGTACTATTGCTGGAAGTTACATCTCAAGTACTCATGTGGGTGCAGTAGCAGTGCGGCAACCCAACACGTTTGTAACGAGAACCGGGGCATATACTGGTGCGTGCCAAGTTTCTAGCTTTAGACATGATTCTGACACGCCCATAGCCACCGATGGATGATAACGCGGAGTACCAATAAAAGCTGTGAAAGCCATCGGGCTGCGGGTCTCCACGGCGAAAGCGAGGAAGAGGAGCGAATTCAAGACGACTGGACCGAGCTCCTTGACGATGACGACCAAGAGGAACAACCTCAAGCTCAGTCTCAGGGAGCCCTCTCCCAGGCCAATGCCAATGACTATCCGTATTCGGGACTATGGGAGCAAACACCCAAGAGAAGAGCCGATTGAGCAAGTAGCTGTGAGCTTCCTTCGTCATGAAGATACTGAGCTCGTCACTGACAACCACAAGGCGACCTCTTTCACGCAACCCAACCTACCCCATGCCCTTCGGGCATGATCCCCCACTTCACAATGTTTCTTCCCATATAAATGCGTGTTTTGAAATTCGTCTGCGGCCTGAGTAACAACCAGATGATAGCACCGGTTGCCCGAGGTTGAGATGTCAGTCAGCGGCCCCGGGTTTGAGCCCATCGTCTTGTTGTCATTGGCAGTTTTACTTCACCTACAACCACGAGTGTGCTGTTCCATGATATAGGTTATAAATACCATTTGATTTGCTTCGTCCGCTGCGTTTCCTTGCCATCCCCGTGAAACATGCTCAATTGTGATGCATGCAACACTATCGAGATCATGCCAACTACCAGAGCCATTGCCTAGATTTCTTTGGGAAGTACTCCTCGGCAGTTTAATTCGTTTGGTGCCCACCCACCCAAACTCGCAATGTCACTCCTGCTCCTTAGACCCTCTGCGGTGCTCAAAGACGCCATGTTCTGGGTATTAAGAAACAAAGGAAACCAAGATATAATGCTTCACAAACCCGCACCCAAAAAAAAAGCAAGAGTGACCTCATTACAGAAACAGTGTTGCCAACAACAGATAGAAATCCCAGGGAAAACATTAGTGGCCCTGAACGATTACCCACACTCCCTCAGGACGACCTCAGGCTACACCCATGCACCCTACCAGACCCCATTATGATTATTCTCTGCCCACCCTCGGGCATTGCAATCTCCACCTCACCAGCCACCGAGATACCCGCCATCCCATCCGAAACGATATGCAGACTGCTTGCGTTGTAAGTTGGCGCCCTCCATATCCAACCTCGCCTTGTACACCTTTTTGTCTTGTTCCGCCTCTGTCTTCATTACCTTCTCGATCTCGCCCATAATCTTATTGTAAACCGCCTGACTTCGCGAGCTCGCTGCCGTGGGCTGTGACGGGGTTTGCCGAGTATCCCGTTTGACAGGGCAAACTCTGCAACGCTCCTCCATCTCAGACGATCCAGGCCCTGTTCGACAAACCCACCATCCTCCTGCATCTTGCCAACTTTTGAATGGCCAGCTCGGGCTTTTCTCGTGCCAATTCTTCGTGAACTCCACTTTCTGAGGAAGCTTGGACTCGTCGTCTATCTCCCTTTCCAGCTGGCTGATTCTGGTCATGAGAGCCCTGTAGTTGGTCTCTGGACTCGAGGGCCTAAGTTCCATGATGCCCTGGGTCCTAATGGCTGACTCCACGGCTTCAAACCAGGTAGGAACAGCGGGATACTCCAATGGCGCAAGTGAAAGCGGCGTCTTCCGGGATCCGGCTCCGCTGATAGTCAGACAGCCAATTTTCGAGGTCAGGGTCTCCAGCTTTCTCTTGTTTGCGATGGCATACTGTCTTCCGGCCAAGCGTTCGACTTCGTCGAACATGGCTTCCCCTACCTCGGCCTTAAAATCCAACTCGAAGGCACGCTCAATGCAGTTATTGAGCTCCAGGGCTTTCTTATTCCACTTTGTGCGGAAATTTGCGATTTGCCGGTCTAACTTCGCGATGTTGGAGTAGAAGACCTGCAGACCTTGTCTTCCCCCTTGAATGCTCATCCCTGCGCGCCTGCGTCTCTTCAAGTTGATACGAAGTTGCAAAACGTTCCTCTCGATTTCTTGCTTTGTCGCAAGTTTCTCGAGCATAGCCCCCTTGAGATCAGCCAAGTAGCGTTGTCCCTTTTCGACCTGCTCAATGAAGGGCTTCCATTGATCGGCGTGTTCATCAATGACACTCTCCAGTGTGTGCTCAAACTCGCGGCAAAATGGGGCGCCGGGCAAGGTCTTCAGGAATTCCGCAACATCTTTCGCTTCCTGTTCGAGATTTCGGGGAGGCAAGGCAAAAGAGTCGTCCTGGACCACATTCTCAATCTCGATGTGGGTTATATCGCTCCATTCAGTCGACCTCCTTCCGCTTGAAGACCGCCGCAGGGCGGTGGATTTCCGTTTGGCGACAGCGCGCTTTTGCAGCTGCTCGATGACTTGCTCATCCTGCAAGTCACATCCGCTCTCGACGACACTAGGAGAGATCACCGTCGTTTCACTCCGGTGTGGCCGTTGGGGGACTCGGTTCAAAACCGGGTGGTCTAGCGCTTCGGGATGGTGAACTGGACTGAGGGAAGGACTGGCTAATCTCGCTGCTGTAGGCTGGAGGAGCGATGGTGGCGTAAGTACACAGGCGCTGTCGCGAAACCGCCTACGAGTCTTGACTGACGCATCTTTTGTAGTTTGCGCGGTGGTTGTATCGCTTCGTTCTGGTGTCCTTTCGTCGTTGACCTGCGAGCAAACACCCTCGGCTCTAATTGAAGGCTGCGACTTTGGAGGAGTGTCGGGCGGAACGGGGCCAAGGATGTGGTTCTCTCGAAAGCGCACTTTGCGGTGAACTTTGTCTTTTGTGAACTTCGAACCATCGAGAGGCGCGTTGCGCGCCACTTCCTGGCATGCCGCCAGCGCCGCACGAGATGTTGTTGCTGTCACCATTTCGCCGGTGATGAGTAGCTGGGTGACTTGATGCAGAGTATTCTCGGAATATGAGGTGGAAAGCTCGACTGGAAAATCTCGACGGGCTAAGGTTTCTCGAGAAGGTTTAGATGTATTCGAAGGTTCGTGGAGGGCGGAAGCTTGTCGGGACAATGAACCAAAAAGGTTCAATGTCGAGTTACCGTCGCCATCGCGCCCTGTTCGCGATCCAGGGTATAATTTGGGCAGAAAAGTGGTGTTGCTGCGGAAATTGACACAAACTGAGGCAAGGCGGCGCGCCGGTTGGAGGATCTTCCCCCACCGCCAATCCAGGCCTCCTTGCCGGGGCCCGTTTGGAGTTGACATCACCCCGGTGGCGGGAAAATGCGGTGAGGGGAATCGATCGCTCGTGACTAGATCGGGAAGTTGCGATTGCGGTGTTGGTGTCAAGATGGAAAGAGCAACTGCTGGACCCGCGGGGTTGAGGGAGGAAAGTGCAATTGCAGTGCAGTTGCACTTACAAAGTTGACGGAGGAGATTGATTTTGGGAAGGAGAGGAAGCTACCAAACAACTGTAGAAATTGAATTAGTGGAAATGTCGTGGAAGGTGTGGGTTGGTGGGTGCAAGTGGCAGTTTGCGCGGAACTCTGTGATATGAGTTCGTTCGCAGGTTTTGAGGCTCCGACGGCAGGAACGCCCTTTAGGGCAGGACAGGACCGACAGAAATAGCATCGCCCAACCTCTTAGCTTGCTCTCTCTCCAAGATGAGGTTGGACCGGGAGACCTTCCTCTTCTCTGCTTCCATGTTGGCAAATCTCCCCCTTGCACCGTGCTTCAGCTTCGTTATCATATCCATGGCCTTCCCCTTGGTAATATCACTGGGCTGAAGTTGATTATCCTTCGCCTTAAACTTGTTCAGAAACTTGAGTTGCCCTTCTGTCGGCGGGCCTCGCCGCCATGAGGCATGCCGATTTATGAAAGCATATGGGAATATCTCAGTTGCGTATTTATCACATCCATGCACCGCGTCCGCGAATGTCTTCGCACGTAGTAGATTCCGTGGCGCCGCAAAGGGGGATTTTGTGACACCGGGGGGCAGCGCTCGTATCTCCCATCCCTCAAACACATACCCCTCGGACAGAGCCTCTTTGGCTTCGACCTTTTCCAAGCGCAGGTAAGTGCCGGTTGGTCCGCAGAGAATGTATCGATCGGGGCCCACCTGAACCCAAGTATGGCTGCTCAAAGTACTGATATGCTTCTCCCCAGACGTGTCTGAGATCAAATCAAAGACTGAATCGTATTCTGTGAATGTCACATTGTAGCCCCGAGCCCCGAGCCCAGCGTCGTCGACGGGATAGCGAGCTTTCTCGGCTCTGGCCTTTTCGGCTTCCTTTTTGTCTCGAAGATCTTCCAGGTCGGACACCTCAGCGTTGCTGACGATCTCCCCAGGGTCGAGACCAAAGAGAGTTGGGGTCGTGACTATACCAGTCTCAAGGCTCGAAACCAGATCAATGATGTGGCAGTTCTCTTTCCCGGGGTGTAGTCTCATCCCTCGGCCAATCATCTGAATGAGGAGGTTACGCGATCTCGTCGGCCTTGCCAGGAGAACACAGTCAATGTTTGGGATGTCAGTACCTTCGGTAAAGACACCACAGTTGACCAAGACCGGGAACTGGCCACTTTTAAAACCCTCAAGACGTTCGTGTCGTTCTTTGGCTGGCGTGTCGCCAGTCACAAATCGGGCATCTATGCCGTAATGACGGAACCTCTGTGTCAATGCGGCAACATGGTCAAGGTCCACGCAGAAAACCAATGTCGACTTCCTCCCCGAGGCTTTGGCAAACCAAGTTCTAATGGCGATGTCATTGGTTTCGATTGTATTGACTGCCCGAGAGAGAGAAGATGTGTCGAAGTCGCCTCCTCCTCCCCTACCCAACTTCTTCACAGCAGACAGGTCCGCTTTGGAGTCGACAGTGGTGAAGACAACATCGGAGAGCCACTTGTCCGAAATCATGTCAACATAATCTTTGTGGTAGACTATTTCATCAATGGCCGCGCCGAGTCTAAGACCGTCAGACCTGGAAAAGGTTGCCGATACGCCAACGAGATGCGGTGAATCCGGGGTTTTGCTTCCCAGACCGAAGTGGTTGAGAACTTTCAGGTAGCCTGGAGCAACGATGTGGTGGGCTTCATCAACTAAGACGAGCTTGAATCTTTTCGGGTCAAATTTTAGAAGACGGTCGCGCGAGAGAATACTCTGGAGGCTGGCGACAGTGATATCCGCTACGCCGGATGCCGAGAGCTTTCCAAGCTCCAGCTCAATGGTCTTGTCCGGGTATGCTTGCACACAATGCCGTGCGGCTTGTTCAACAAGTTCCCTCCTATGGGCCAGAATGAGAGTTTGGGCTGCCCACTCGGATAGGGGTTTGACGCGGTCGATAAGCTGGGTGAATACAACAGTTTTCCCACTTCCTGTCGCCAAGGAAATACCAACACGTTTGTGCCCTTGATCCAGTGAAGCCAGAACCGATTGAATGCACTCTTCTTGATATTCGCGGAGTCGGACTCGGAACGGGCTTGAGACATCTTTGCTCGATAGATATCTTGCACAACTGAAGAAGGGTCGTCGCGAGAGGAAAGTGAGTGATGGCGCCGCTTTGGGGATGAGAACCCTGAGCCTGGGGATGGCTGCAAGAAGGCCGTTCATTGCGCTTGTTGGTCTTGGTTCAACAAAGTAGCATGCTTCTTATTGCTCGGTTTGCGCAATCCCCATGCGCAAATGTGCTACCAGATCTGAACTCAGAACTGAAGGAACATTCATTGCTAGGGGCCGTGAACTTCTGTGAAGTTGATGTCGGCTCAGGTCTCACAGGTTGCGGTGCCAAGCCCCATCCCAGCAAGCGTCATTACAGAAAAAGTTAATATCAAGAAACCGCAATGCATACTCGAGCGGCTTTTCAGAGTGTCTATACCAGCTTAAAATATTTAAGAGACTTTTCACCACAATTTTAAACATCAGGGAACTCTTGCAAACTCTCTAAATATGATTCTTAAGCTCTAGTACCGAGTACTCAGTCCTGCACCCTGGGCTTTTTTTGTTTCGAGTCAGAGTTCGATGCCCCACTTTTCTGACATCCCCAGCTTATCGATTTATCGTTGCTTTTGGCTGGGCCTAAATAAGGAAGAGAATAAATAAAGATTCGCAGATTGCATTCTTTATGCTTCACGGCCGGGTGGGAGAATACTTAAAACTCTGGCCTAAGGTCTTCACAATACCGACATAGCAGGCTTTCAGACAAAAGCCTGTCATGTCCCGCCAACACTGTCAAAGCCTGCTCCCCGCCACTTCTCCACTGCGCGGCGTCCAGCCGTGACCATGGAAATATACGACGTGCAGAGTAGCTCGGAGCAATCCAGCCCTCACAGGCAAATCTCGCCAGCACAGGATGAGCGGATCGCGGAAATTCCAATACTATTGAAGGGAGACGGCATCGGGGATGACGCCGACGATGAAGAAGAATCTCATCTCGACGAACCGCCGCCCAAGCGCCGCCACAGCATCTCGTCAGTCGAAAGCGACTACGAGCCCGGGTCCGAGGACGAGGGTGATGAAGAAGAGGTTGAAGTCACCATCAAGAAAGAAGAGCGAGATTCGGGCTCCGAAGACGATTGGGGGCATTTCAGCAACCCGCGGCAATCACCTCTCAAGCGCTCCTTCCCATCCCCATCCCACGAGGAGGACGAGGAGGGACGTCCGGACCGTCCGTTCAAACGTTTTCGGGGAGAATTTAACCCGGAGTACTTGATGCTTCTAAATGCGGACATTGAGGATGCAGCTGAGCAGATACTTGAAGAGGACGAAGACAATAGCCACGATCTCCCGCCTTCGCAAATTGGATTTACCCAATGGTCGCCTTGGGAAAAGGTGGTCTTCTTCGAGGCTTTGGCTCGCCTTGGGCCGGATAGAGCCCTGGAAATTGCTGCCAGGGTTCAGACCAAGAGCGAGCTGGAAGTCTTGCAGTACATGCAGTCTCTGCGCGATGCCTCTGAGGCAAGAAAGCACCGCAAGGAGCTTGACTTGGTGCAGCCGATCGACCTTCCCGCGGCGGTGGAACTGAGCGAGGCCTGCTGCCGTGCGTTGGAGGAGGTCGCAGATGATATCTCCATAAGGCAGGATGCACATGAGGAACTCGTGGAAGAGGAGAAATGGGGTTCAGACCACTGGCTGATCACCCAGGCCAACCACAAGGGCATCCGGAAGGATGCGGCGGAGCTTGAGATCAAATCTGTCGAGTTATTCCGAAGTAAAAAGTGGCTCAAGCTCTCTGAACGCATCTTCATGAATGCGTCCCTTGACGAATACAACTGGTCTGGCGTGTCAGACAAAAAGCCAGCCATTCGCACAACCGCGTTTGAAGATCTCTATGCCCTGACAGTATCGGTGACGAGGAGGCTTGTCGCAGCCACCCTTTACGCCGCCGAGTCGCGAATTCGATCAAAGCAGGACACGTTTTTCCCAGACACGGGAGACTGGGTCATCCCCCGAGATGTAGAGACGGCGGTTCTAGACCTCAAAATGCCAGAGAACAGCCACAAATTCTGGGCCGGATGTGCCAGGCGCCTTAGACTGGCCGTGTACGATGACGAAGGACCGGATTACAAGAGTGACAGCGAGGATGAACCAGAAATCATCATGTCTTACAAAGACGTTGAGGCCGCCCTAGCTGAGGAAGGCGAAGATCAGCGCGTAGACTCCGAGAGCGAAAGCGAGCTCGAGTCTCTCTCCGACACAACAGCTGCCAACAACGCAGAAAAGGAGGGCGATGAAACCCCCGCCGAGGAAGACGACGACACCAAGGTGCCGACCTACCCAGGCGTGCAGGAGGAGGAAGTCAAGCGTGACCTCAAGGAACTGCTTGCCTACTCGGCACTTGGCCTCTCTGAGACCACGAGATCCAAACATGCGCTAAAGTCGCGTATCCGGCTGGCACACTCTGCAGAGGCGTACGCTGATGCGGTTGATAATGAAGCATCACAGCAGGCAGAAGATGAAATGTGGAGGATAATGGAGATAGAGCCTCCTCCGGTGGGTGTGAAGGCTAGCGTCCCAGAGCCACCGGTTGTGGGAATTAGGGCTCCTCTCGACGACCTTTTGTACGGTTCGAGGGATTGGAGGGATACTTTGGGGCATGTCAAACGATGGTGGGAGATTGATACCACGGTCGAGGAAGCGGAAACACCTGCGGCGCCGGGAACGCCCGTGACACCCCGTTGACCGGTAGTAAGGGATTGTCAAAGAAAGCTTGTGTATATCAAGAGTAGGATCTAGGACTCCCTCGTGAGTCCTGTTGGGAATACATTGTTTTGCCAGGCCTGCAATTCATGACCACAGGACTTGCAGCTTCTTGTTTCCGAGTATTTATCTATCTCCAAACTCCAATACTACGCACCGCTCCCAAAAATCTCGTCCTTCCTCGTCCTCCTCTCCCAAACCACAACTCCATCACTCTTCCTCTTAAAGTACAGAATCCTATGCTGCGGGATAAACTCCTCATCCGTCTGTTCACTCTTCCACGCATCCAGCGCCTTCTCTCTCGCCCCAACAAACCGATCCTCATAGCCCACCACAAAATCGGCGCTGTCCATCTCGGGATCCCATCGAATCCGATTCATCACATCCGCCGCCGTCCTAAACTTTTTCCCCGTCTCCAACTTGTGTACTGCACTGTCCACTCCCTCCTTCTTCCCCTTCTTCTTCTTCCTCCCCGTGATCTCCGGCCCTTCCAACTCCGCGCCCAGACCTGCCTCGTCCTGGCTCTCTTCCTCCTCTTCGTCATCGTCTTCTTCCTCCCCGGGCGTATACTCGCCCCATTCACGGCCATCAACCTCCAAATCGCCCAAATCACCCCGGTTGATAACCTCGGCACTCATCCAGCAGCTCTTGGCATCGAAGTACTTCTCATCCCCACGCATCTGCTCTTCGAATCGCCGCAGGGCAGTCCTCAGCCCGCCGAGCGCAACCTGGAGTTCGTCCTTGCTCATTTCTGGATCTACCTTGTCCAGGCCCAAGAGGTAGCACCCCTGGTAGTCTTTGGCTTCGCCGCCATCTGCCGCCTGCACCGCCGTCTCGACGAAGCGAGCGGGCCACATCCGTGCGTTCAGCCCGGGGGCTCGCCTCGCTACGTCGACGAGGAGCATGACGCAGCGGCTTTCGAGCCAACCTACGAAGCGACTTCCGCGCGCGAGGGACAGGCCCCAGTACTGTATTGAGATTTTGATGTACGACTTGTACGAGGTGAGGAAATCTCTGGCGCCACCTGTTGTAAGGAAAGTTGACCAGGTCATGCCTTCTTGTTGGAGGGCGGCGGCGGCGCGTTCGAACTCGGTTGCCATGGCGCGAGTCGATGGCACGGATGCCGCGAGGCTTGTATTGAGAGTTGGCGGGAAGTAGCCTAGGATGGCGAGAGGTTCGCGGGTGGAGCGGTTGTATGGGAGGCGAGTTGTATGAAAATGGGGGTCGAAAACGGCGTGGGTAGCCCACGGGAAGGCCGAATAATGGGTAAAAAAGGTGATGAGCAGGTCTGGGAGAGACACGCTCTCGGGATTGGGCAGAAGCTTGTAGACACGCGTGAGAAGGAGAGAGATCTGCATTCCTCCGAGAAATCCAAAACGAGCGGCATAGATGCCACGTGATTTAGCCCAGCATCTGATGAAGCGGTGGGCAAGGCGGAAGGTGGTGATATCGGGGATGGAGCGCTGGATGTAGTCCCGGTCACGGATCGCTTTAAGCTTGGAAAGCGTTGAAGGGGATAGAGACCAAATTGGATCTGACGGGGGTGCGCGAAGAGCCTGGGGCCACTGTTCTGCTACCGAGGTGGCAGGGCAATACTGGAGGTCCATCTTGATGCCAAGGACCTCAAGCTCAAGCATGGTGCCGGTGTTGGCCTTGACACGCCGGATGATGCGGGCTTCTTGCGCTTCTGCTTTTCGGAGCCGCTGAGTAGCGAGCGTGAAGAAGGTGTTGGCGCTAAAGGGTCCAATGCAGAGAACGTCGATGTCTGAGGTGGCGGTCCAGACACCAAGAGAGTATGAACCAACAGGGACAACCACAACAACCGGCCGGAGTCGGCTTGTTGCAGATTCGCCCAATCCTTCTGGATGCGTGTCGAGGATGATGCGCTTCAGCAGTCCGAGTGCCGCTTTTCTGTTGGCCACGTCTTCGTCGCTAGGAAAGGCCCCAACCTCCGCAAGAGCCTCTTTCACTTCCTCCATACCCCCTATCCCATCCGCCGCCTTTTCTAGCGACACTGGGATGACGAGTTTGCCGATCTCTTCGGAGATTTTGGCAGAAGATCCTGCTCCTTCCGTCGCTTTCAAGAGGCATCTCACCCCCCAGTGATCACTTGCATAGTTCTCTTCGTCTCCAACACGGCCCCTTTCCTTCCCAAACAAGTTGAACCCCGCGATATCCAGTTTTCCCTCTCCTCGGAAATAAACCCGATCATATCTCTGAGGGCGCATGTTGTATCCGCTTCCAACAATCGCGGCCGCGACCTCATTAGTGAGGGGGTCGTACGTTGCGCCATGCTCCCCTTCCAGGGCCTCCTCGTCTTCTTCCTCCAGCCCGTCATCTCTAGATGCTGTCGCCCAAGCATCTTCCATACCCGCTTTAAGGAGAATCTCATCAATTGCCTGTAACTGGGCCGCCGAAACAGGGGAGATCCCCTTCTTCTCGAGCGCAGAGTCGATTGTGAAGCTGGAGGTGGACATGTTGAAGTCCCCGGCAAGCACCCAGGGATGGCTGGGATACTTTTCTCCAACATACTTCAGTATTTTCTGCACATCCGTCTTCTTTGCTGCGATAGAGCCGTCCGTCAACCCGCAGGTCAGATGAACCGTTGCAAGTATCAGTGGAGGCCCATCTCCAATAACCTTGAAACGGGCCACAAGAGCGCCCTTGTGCTTTCGACGGAAGGATACGTGTTCCCAGTCAAAAGCAAAGCGACTGAGGATAACCATATTCAGGAAGTTCGGAAGTGGCTCGATATCATCCTGGGACGGGGGTCCATGGGAGCAAAATGGGAAGCGTACTCGAATGTCTGGGTCGGCCAAGAGGTAAGACAGAAAATGATCCGTCACCTCTTGAAGAACAAGGATATTGCAATAAGCCGGACGGGAGAGAATGTTCTTCAAAAGAAGAGGATAGCGCGCCTGGGACGGCGGATAGTGAAACTCGGCCATGATGTTGTAACTGCCGACAGACAAGCCTCCCGGTTTGGACTCATCGGCATCGTAGAACTCATCGGTTGAGCCGAGCGGTAGCCAAATATCAGTCTCATCGTCGTAGTAATAAGGAGGGTGCGATTGAAGCTCGTCCTTTTCGCCTGGCCCGTCTTCCTCGTCCGTGTTAACCGTCGCTGGGGCTGGAAGCGCTTGCATCTCGTAAAACGGCAAAGGTTTCCCCGGACGGGAAAGCGACACTGAGTCGGTTAAGCTGATAACACCCCATGTTTTCATCTGGCTCGTTGCACCGTTTGGAAGTTGAACCCGCTCTCGGATTAGAATATGAATCTCCTGGACTTCCCACTCGACAGCCGGGAGGAGCCCAACCTTTTCCTTCAAGAATCGATGCATTGAGGAAGACGCATCCTCACTTTGAGCAACGGTCATATGCATCTGGAAGTTTTGCTGAGCCTTTTGCCCGAGGGACTTGAGGATATCGCCACGAAGTCGTTTGAGGTTTGTGATATGATCCTTATCATCATCATAGAGGTAGATAGTGTTGTCGTGCTTATGCTGGAAAACACCGGCCTGCGCAAGGCGGAGATTGACTGTATCTGCATTGTCCTGAGCGGACAGCATGGATTGAATCCGTTCCATGGCAATAGGGAGGGAGTCCGGTCGAACAAAAGGGTAGATGATGTTGACATGAGGCGGCCATTTTTCGTACCCCTTGTCGTACAATACTCGAAGACGATCAATTGAAGGCCAGAAGCGTCGTGGAGGTACGATGCAAAGGGCTGTGTCGTATGAGTTGATGGATATAGAGCCCTCGAGGCTTTGGGAAGCAGGTGCGACTCCGCGGGTCGCCATCGTTTGGCCAGCTGCGATTGCTTCTGTGGTCAACTGAGTGAAATTAAAGATAAGGATAATTGGTGCCAATAGTAGCTGGAACTGGGAACCAAAAAGCCAATTGTTTCAATGGCTTGTATACAAAGCAGCTCGAAAATGAGGGTGATGCTCCTTCCTCTTATTGTTGTGCCGTTGGGCAGCCGTCAGGGGGCACCAATGGGGCTGAGTCTTCGGCAAGTGATATGGCGGGGGCCAAGATGCGACCGCCTCAACGCTACCATTCGGGGTGACTCACTAGGCTGATTGCCCCGGATTCTGCATTGACTCGGGCGCTAAATGGGACAAAACAGCGCTGTCGTGTCGAAATGTATTGCAGAACCGGTCAAATGCCTTGCCTGACTCTAGCTCCCTTGTCTAGCATAGATGTCCGAGGTTCGTGGCCTTGGCAACCGTGTCGAAAAAGGGGTAATGTCGCGTAAACAAAGGCCTGCCAATATTCAGGGCATAGTGATATTCCAGAAATCCAAACCTAACGCTGAACTCCTTGCCCATGATATTACACATTACACACAGCATTATTGCCAATCCGCATTCCAGCTCGCCTCTGGTAGTTGCTTCGCCTTCCCTTCCATAATGAACTCTAGCTTGTCTTCATTGGTTACCCATCCTTGTCGTTTCGTCATGATCGCTGGCAGGAAGCGTTAGCAATGTCATCAGAAACCAACCCCAAGCCGCAGAACAAAAACCCACCGTATTTGATCACATCTTTCCACTCCCTGAACCACACGTCCTCACTCATGACTGCACAACGTCTCCCCTGCTCGCCCATCTGTCCCGTCGCGAACGGCCAGACAGCCTTGACCACCTCGTACTTCTTCTTTCCCACAAACAGCGTCGTCATCCCGGTAATGAACTTGTTCACCCGGTCCGGGCTGTTCACAACTACCTTGTAATGCGTTACGGGGAAACTCACGGTCACCGACCCCTTGTACCCCGTGCTTGCCACGAGCGTACGAATGCGACCGTCTAGCCAGTTCAAATCCAGGTTCGCAACGACGCGCTCGAGCGTGAATGATTTTACGGATCCTGTGTCCTCGACAAACCGACGCGCCCATTCCTCTAGCCCACCCTCATCAACTTCTGGCTCTGTTGAAGGTTTAACACCTCCCCTGAAAGCTACCTCATCCGATCCAACACAGCGAATGTAGTCCATACGCTTGCGAGGATCGTCCGGGACAAGCAGACTCATGAGATTGAGCTTGATGGCAAAGTCTAAAGAGCCATGTTGCTTGCCCGTGATGTGGATTTGGGGTTTGGGCGGGACAGTGGATTCTATAGGATATTTGTGAGCGACCACACGTTGTAGATACAGGAGGGGCAATGGTGGCTTACGGGCGCGGATGAGATCAACGAGGGCCGAGGCATTGGCGGATAGGTAGGGTGCTGATGACTTGATAGTTGTTTGGTCGGGGGAAAGCTCAAAAAGTGGTGGAAGGTAGAGCCGGTAGTCGAGCACTGGAAGGCCCGGATACAATTGCGGGCCCTTGGGCTGTGGTGTTGCGGGTGGCTCCGGGTGGGAGGAGGGGCCGGAGTACGGGGGCGGAGTCGCTGACCGATGAATGGGCTCCGCGAGCTCCTCCTCCGACATTGGCACCGTGTTACTGTTAGAGGGGCTTGTTGGTGAAGAGGGCGGGTGGAGTTGCTGCTGGTGGTCGTAAGACTGTTGGACTTGGGCCTTCTCGGCCGAAGCTTGCACCCAATCCATGACTCGAGATGCAGCCGCAGTGGGCGAAGTGAGGTCAGTTTTCCGGCGAATCCCTGGTAGTCGCCCAGATAGAGCTGTGTTGCTAAAGCCAAGGGTCGCAGAATTGTCCAAGCTTGGGATTTGGTTTCCTCACTTGAGGAACAGCTATGCCAAAAACTAAAGAGAGGTCACGTCAAAGATATCCGCGAGACATGTTGTCCTGTTCGATTCGGTTCAATCCACGGGACGACGTCTTGTTCGTGGCGCAGCAGCACCCCGCGAGCCAGGGTCTTGTCTGCCTGGCGATGCAAAAGTGGGAGACAACGCAATCCAACCAATCATAAAAAGGGCGTTATCGTGCGCTGGGTTGCGACCGGCAGCCCGGCAGCGATTCGCATTGTCGGGTCATCTTTTTTGTCGGAACCAGAGCATTGAAATCGCGTTTCGAGGCCGCCGATGACGACGACGCCGCTCTCAGATTATCGATAACGACAGCCGGCCGGTTCCCCACTGAGGAAGATGGCCGGGCCCCGGCTCCGATCCCGTCGCAGTGGAACATGCCCCGACAGGATCATCAAGGCGCAAAGATGCCCTAGAAAAGTGGGCTTCCCGTGCCTCCGAGTGCTTCGGCGCCGATCCAGCTCCTCTTCGCGCCCTTTTCTGCAGCTACGATGTCCGCCCAGCCTCTTGATTTTTGCCTCGACGCTATGTTCAGCAACGACAGCGCATTGATCCACTGCCAACAGCGCAGCTAGCACCCGAAAGTGTCTCACCTTTGACGTGTTACACCGCTCCGAGTCAATCTTCGGCGGCAGGCACCACCGCTTGAAAACCTCCAATCTCCAACCTCAAGACTCGAAGATGTCTGAGAAGATGTGTCATTCAAAACGAGATACTCCGCAGGCGCTCTGAGTGATCACTAGATTTTTTACTACCCTCTCGTCCCCGTCCCGTCTTTTCAGCTCATCGTTTTGTCTCGAAAGGCGAGTGTTGGTCGCCCCCTGGCAGTGGCGTGTTCCAGGTTCACAGGCTTACCCTATGAAATGTCGCCATTTTCGAGGTGGCTGCAGTCGCTGCACCGACTCGCAGCGATCCGCAGAAGCTCCTTCGCTGCTTTTTCTTCGTCGTCTTCCCTCAGCCGCAGGCGGTCAGGCGCAAGCCCGAATGCCAAGGCAAGACGTGAGCGAGTGCTCCGGGCACTATCAGTCCATCAATCATTCAGAAAGACCTCATTCCCTTTCCCTCCATGTCCGAAGGCTTTGTAGGAGTCTCAAGTGAGACTTGTCGCTGAGCATTCCGTCGACCACCGCGACTGTTTTCCCGGCGTCATCCAACGACGACGAGATGGCCGCAAAGGTCACAGTCCCGCGCGTATTTAGCTGGCTGCTCCCCGCACAAGGCTTTGTGGCGGCCGTCGTAATCTACGCATCCATCTACGTCTTTTCCGTCGGGAGCATACCTTTTATATTGGCCGTTGTTGCGGTACGTCCCCCTTCCCTTGTTGACGTTCTGTCTCTCTAACGTGTTTTCAGGCCGGGCTTCATTTTCTGCTTGGATTGTACATTTGTTTTACCGGCAACAAGGCCGGTTCCTTTCATTTGTTCTTGATTCCACTTTGGCTCGTAATCTGTGCTGGCGTTTGGGCCGGAACCTTGTACTACTTTTCTATTGCCCTTGATCTTGTCATCAAGGCAGCGTTCGGGACCCGATGGTTCGCCGGGACGCCAGATCAACCCCTTTTGACCACCTGGGTCAAGGTTGGCACAGGAACGTCGGCTCTCAATGTGCTGCTCGACTTTGCCATGCTCGCCGTGTTCATCTCAGGTGCCATCACCAAGTCGACCAAGGCACATCCGCACATCTCAGCACCGGTCTACGTCTCCGGTCCCGTATGACTCCCTCTATTCTTTCTTGACTCCTCCCCGGACTAAAAACTCCCAGATTCCCACACATACACATTCCCCTCAAATATCACCACAATATGTCGCACCCACTCAACAACAATATCAACAGTACCAACAATCCCAGCAAGCTCAGCAAGCCCAACAGGCCCAACAGGCCCAACAGTATCAAGAATACCAGCAATACTCTCAGTACCAACAATACGCCCAATCCCAACCTCCCTATCAGTACAACCAATACTCCCAGCCGCGCCGTGACTCCTCCTCCCAGCCACGCGACTCAACCTTTCAGCAGCCTTCAACCATCAGCACAGACTACAAATCCTCCACCCCACCAGCCTCGACCGTCTCCCCTGTCGCCAGCACCGTCATCGCTAGCAACATGTATCCCTACGACCGCCACAATCGCATCGACGTCATCCGCCGTCTCTGCACCCTGCAGCACCCAGACGGACACTGGGACTACAGTGACGAGCTAGCCGAGCTGGTCAAGCTATGGGGTGGGCGCGAGCTGATGGCACCAGCCCGTGGCGTGACGGCTCTTTCGCACGCGTGTCTGGCAGATTTGTGCAACCATGTGTGGGCAGCGCAGAGGGACGGGCGCGAGCACGAGGCGCTGAACGCGGCCGAGTTGTTGAGTCTGCAGGCGGTGAATTGGGATCTGGGGTGGGCGAGAAATGCGATGGATAGGGCTAGTGGGTGGATGAGCGGGTATAGGTGAAGGGAGGTTTTACATGGTTTATGAAATTGTGCTGCTTATGAAAATGGGCATGATATGGGTATTTCCTCTCTCAAAATTAGCAACGCGGACAGATGGACTGATGTTTTGGATAATGATAATTATGATTCATGATAGCATATTTCCTGTTTGTCTCTGGGGGCGTAAAAGCTACTGCGTTGTCATAGACATCCCATCTTGATGGAGTTTTACACACACCCTCCCGCTTCCAGAAATGGGTTATTCATCAGACCCGGCGAGCGCGGCGAATGGATTCGTGGAGATCGGCCGGAGCGTCTTATAGTCGGCAGGAGAAGCAGGAGCCTTTCGTTTCCTGGATTTTCTGCCCTTTTTTGGCGTGGGTGGTCGTCGTATAGCCTCGATCTGCTCCCGTACCGCTTCCATATCGTTTCCATCAAAGAGATCCGTCAAGCAAGCGAAGCCGTTGCCTTCAAATTGCGAGAAGCTATCGGCAAACGTCCGCGCAGAAGGATACTCAGTTAGAGGGGGCAGGAGTTCCAACTTCTTCGAGAGGTCAATCATTTCGACTGACAGCTTTGCTTTACACCGCTCTGCAGTCTTTAAAAGCTGCCCCAACATTCTGAGCGAATACAAGCAAGCCTGGGTCTGGGCAAGAAAGTGGATAAACTCCCAGGAGCCTTCGTTGATGACCTTGAGGGTGTGGTCGCGAAGTAGTTGAAAGGCCAGGTAGTGATCTTTGCCTTGATCTATCGCCAGAAGGGCATCTTGGTAGACCGCCAATGTGAAGCACGCCAACCCCGGGTCCTGTCCGTTGGCTTGAATCTTTGAAAGCAGGCTTGCTAATTCGGCGGCTTTGAGGTTGAGCTTTGAATGTGATAGGAACTTGAACTGTATTCCTGAAGAAGATGGTGACTGAAGCCTCCGGAACTCTGAAACCGACTTCACTAGCTCCTGCCGAACCAATGGCAACAACGAGTATGCAAGCTCTCTTATCCCCTTGCTTGACTCCCAAGCGCTTGTTCGGGTTGGACAATCGATCAAGGATGGCAAAAACATGGCAAGGCCAGGCCTATCGCCGCTTGGGCTTGCTACTCTTGGTTCAAGGGTTCCCCCTAGAGGGTGATCTGAGAGAGAGATTTCGGCGACGCGGGGATCTAGACTTGACGAGAGATCATGGAAGCCTTCATCTTCCCTCGCGGGTGCTAGGTATTGACTCGAAAACTCGTTAAAGCCCGAAGGTTCACTCGAAGCTGTAGCAGTCCTTCTAGCTCTCTCGGCAGCTTGCTCGAGACTCGCATACGGATCCCTCAGAATCTCGAAGCCAAGATGAGTGAGGCCGTTATCTGCTTTGAGAGAAAGGCGCTTGCAAACGTCTCCAGGGCGGAACTGACGAGCCTCCAGCCGTGCCGCTTCCACGTTGAGGTCGATATCGGCAAAGAACACAACAGAACTGTTGGGTCCCAAGTCATGGATGAGAAGGTCAGAGTCACTGGTGAACACGATCCCGCCATTCGCCCGGGCATTCTCAGCGCAGAACTCGTCAGCCTCTCCAGCGACGACCTTGGTGCGTGGCCCATACGTGGGGGATGTCCTCAGGGCGTCCAATACTGCGGGCACCAGGAAGGGAGGGACGGGTGCTGCTGTCCCAGACTCGCTCCCCCTGGGCTTGGGGAAGAGCTCGACCGGCGAGCTTCCATCAAACTGAGGTCGCTGCCTGGGAAACCCTGCGGGGTGGGCCAGGTGGTAGTGGAGGATCTGCTTGGAAGTTGACGATAGGCGCTGCATCCGTTCTGGTCGTTTCCAGTCTGGCAGGAGACCGTCGAAGAAGATGGCGGAAACCTCAATGCCGCATGAACTGATTTTGCCCAGCCATGCAATGGCTGTTTTGGCTAACGCATCGTATGATGGTTGTTCAAATGGACTCTTGGAAGAAGTCTTTCTAGAGCAGATACTGAAGATGTGATACGCGAAAGCAGGGCCGTCAATCGTCGCCCGACAAGTGGGCGGGATCGCTTCAACGCTGCTATAAGGCTCCAGAAGACGTTTCAGGTGGGGAATGCCCATATTATTGGTAAATTGTTGTTGTTGACCGTAGGAAACCAAACGAGGGGAAGGCGTTACTGGAGTTGGTATTTTTCTGGGGGTGGAGTCTACACGTAAAGATGGAAGAGACTGTTCAGCCAGGTTTTGGCAATCAATTTCTGCAGTTTGCCATTCGTGCCCTGCGAAGCATTAGGGTTTCCGCTTGGGCAGCAAGTTATATATGAGCACAATATACAGCGAGTTTACCAAGAGGGTTTGTATGATCATATTGCTAGGCAAGTAGGGCGGCGGTTTCCATCCTTTCCTCAATTGGTGTCAGTTCAGTTGTCAACTGATGAGCAGGTTTTGCACCCCACCAAGATGGCAGGCATCAGCAGCTGCTACAAGGAATGAAGGTACTTCTTAAATCAAGATGCCACCCGCCACATCTGTCGAACTCTGACCGTGTCCAACTTATTTTATTAAATAAAACAAATATAAACATAATGTATCTGTTTGGTGATTAGGCCAATCTTTAGTACTTTTGGGACAGATACTTCTCCCACAATTTCTTGCACTGGAGGGGTGGTTGGATATGTACAACTTATCTTGTACATGAAAGTTCCCCACCTTGCTCCAGCCCCTACAAATTCGGGAGAAAAATTAAACTCTGATCCATCAACAACTTTCCAACCCGCATCAAGTTCAACCATGCGAGGCACATTGATCTTCGCCGGCAGCTCGTGCCCGGCTCTCACTGGGAAAATATGTGAGAACCTGGGCATGGCTCCGGCTGATGCGGAGCTTACGCAATTCTCCAATGGTGAGACAAGTGTACGAATCCTCACGAGCGTCCGCGAAAAGGACGTCTTTGTCGTCCAGTCCGGCAGCCCCAAGATCAACGACACCATTATGGAGTTGTTGATCATGATCTCTGCATGCAAGGGAGGATCTGCAAACAAGATCACTGGTACGTCACCCATTCTATTGGCCCCAAGGCCATTTCGCAATTGACCAAGGCCGCCAGCCGTCCTGCCCTATTTTCCATACAGCCGTCAATCCAAGAAGAAATCCCACCGTGGAGCGATAACGGCGAGGATGCTTGCCAACCTCTTGGGCGTTGCTGGCGTTAAGCACGTTATCACGGTCGACCTGCACGCTTCGCAAATGCAGGGCTTCTTCAAGTGCCCGGTCGATAACCTCCACGCCGAACCCTTGATCGCTCGCTGGATTCGACACAACGTGCCCAACTGGAAGGATGCGGTTGTCGTTTCCAAGAACGCTGGTGGAACAAAGCGCGTGACATCTCTGGCCGACGCTCTCAAGCTCAACTTCGGCATGGTCACGACAGACAAGAAGCGAGGCACCAACATGACGGCAAGCATGATCATGAACCACCTGGACGATATCGAACGGCAACCTTTCCTAGAGTCGATCGATAATCAGGTGCGTAACAACTCGTCGGGTCTCGAGAATGGCAATGGCGCTGCGGATAGCGGACGACCAAGACCGCGCACTGTGACGGATTCCCAGGGGTCGCCGCGACGTGCTAATGGCCCGCCTCTGCGAACCTCGAACAACCCCAGAGCTCCCCCAACGCGGACACAGACCTCGTTGTCGCAGCACTCTGCTATTGATGAGTTGGACGAGTCAGATTTGGACGGCCCCGAGTATAACGACCAAAGGGCAAACGACGTGACCCATGGCCGCCTGGTTCAAGGCCACATCGTCCCAGACGATTTCCCGTCCCCCACAACCTCGGCAGCCGATGCAAGCGTCACTGAGGAAGACCCAATGACGATGTCACATGCATCTTCATTCTTCGCTCCCCAACCCCATGCTCTTGGTGGCTCTGGGGATGCAGCGAGCTCTGACGAAGAGGATGAGATTCTCAAGAACCCCAAGATTGAGCACATGATCACCCTAGTGGGAGATGTGAAGAACAGGACTGTCTTTATTGTCGATGACATGATTGACAAGCCCGGCTCCTGGATTGCGGCTGCCGAAACCGTCCGCAAGCGAGGCTTCGCTAAGAAGGTTTACTGCATCGCAACCCACGCCGTCTTCGGTGCCGACTGCTTGGAACAGATGCAGGCTTGCGACTGCATCGACGCCATCGTCGTGACCAACAGCTATCCAATTCCGGAGCACAAGGCACGCAATGCCAGCAAGCTGGTCGTCCTCGATCTTTCTTTTCTTTTGGCCGAAGCTATTCGCCGAAATCACTATGGCGAATCAATGTCGCCATTGTTCCTTCACAATGGCGACTAAGGTCCGAAGCCCTGTTCCAAGCAATCGTCACCATCGACGTGCGACTTTCTTTTTATGAGGTATGTGGGATCTTATGAGGTATGCCGGGAGGTCACAGCGCGGCGTTCAGCGATAATCAGGCGGCATTTTGATTTCACTTGACACATTACATCCCGAGGGAGGCTTACTACAGGCGCGTGCTAGACTCGGAAGACCAGTCAGATACCGAAATGATGAGAACGACTGACGCTTTCTTGATGCCGTTTGGTGCATGAGTCTCGCCCCTCTGTAGTCCACTAGACCAACACTTCCTTACACATCCCCCTTCCCCTCCCCAACGATGCTGCCTTCTGGGCAGCAGGGGCATAGTCCATCCCAGGACTTGTCCCTAACGGAGCGTTGGTATATCAGATGCCCTTTGGGCTCTCCGATCCAGAAGGCTTTTTGTCCAGACTCTTTCAATAGAGTCGCTTCCGCAAGGATTATGGGCAACGAGCAAGAGAAGTTTCGGTACATTCCACTACGAGCGTGGCCCTTCATATCCCTGTGTATCTGACAATCTCACATGCCCGCCCGCATGCGCCGAGGTGTCCAACTAAACTGGTATGTCATAAAGCAAGCCACTTTGATGCTTTGGGAATCCGATTTGTAAGGGTAGACCGCGTTGACGACCCAACGAATATCCATCCAATGGCGGAATGGGAGTGGACAGTCTGGTTGGACTCTTTGCGGTGTTAACCTGTGCGAAGTTCGTCTTGCCTCGAGAGTGACATCGACATCGTCGAGGCAACATGAAGGCA
Source organism: Cercophora sp. LCS_1 (assembly GCA_036250225.1). NCBI lineage: Eukaryota > Fungi > Ascomycota > Sordariomycetes > Sordariales > Lasiosphaeriaceae > Cercophora > Cercophora sp. LCS_1. The sequence goes on along the minus strand of JAPZLL010000068.1, from coordinate 40,079 downwards.
AGGCGCCCCAGGGCTGTAGTCACAGGTTCGAAAACGCGTCGACAATAATACATTCATTCAGGCATGCTTTCACGGAGAAGGGCAAACTACGCGGCGCTGGCTCTGATCCATCGTCCATGTTTGTCCGTAATGGTGACAACATTCCGCTTGGTTCGTTATATCTAAGCTTCCGACTGAAAGACGTATTTGCAATGGTAAACCCAGCAGGACGCTCCCAACGCCGCCAAATACCTAACAGGGCCGCCCTTGAATTTTCCGTTGACCTTTCTTGTAGCAAAGAACTGACCATACCCCCCACATGGACACAGGATGTCCGCAGACCAATCACCCATCCGTTATCCCCCAATGGCCCTAGCCTGTCCGACGGATATCGTACACTTTACCGCAGCTCAAGCCTTCCCTCACCAGGTCCGTGGATTTCATCTAGGAGGTAAGAGAATTGCTCAATCTCCTTCTTCTCGCCGACCTGCGCGACATCCTCCAACAGGTCCTCGACCGATTCACCCTTACCCGCGCGGCTGATGATGCGCCACGCACGACGGAACTCGTCGCGGATGGCGCAGATACCACTATGGGTAACTGTACGAGCAATGTTGTGTTCTGTCTCGAACGGGTCCTCAATGGCAACGAGGTAGCGGTGGCGGACCTCCTTGACCTCGCCTGCGGCAGGGCCGGAATGGTGAGCCTGGCTCGTGATCGGTGCGGCAGGTGAGTTAGGTTGGTCGGCCGTGAAACATCCAGGGCCCGGCGAAGGTTGTGACCCGGCAATACTGGGGAACTGGTCTTGACTAGCCGAGGGGGCGTGGCCCGAGACGGGCGCTCCCTTCACCTCGTATGTTGACTTTGCGCCCGTCCAGCCCTTCTCTGATTTGGAGAGCAAGCCTCCGTGTGTGCGGATGCTGATGACCTCACGTCCCCATTCGAAGCCGCGGCTTGGGACCGTGCTCATCTGATTGTGTTGAGCATAGTACTCGAAAAACCCACACAAAAGCTCGCCGAGGGACTGTCTGTTCTGGTTGATCACATTTATGCTCGCAAGTCGTTTAATTTCAGCCTCGTCGCGCCAAAACTGGACGTTGTGGCCTTTGCATGTGACTGTTTCCTCAACCAACTCCGGAGGGAGGTTCGGATCGGGCGGCCGAGCTAACTGCTGAAGGTTCGGGCAGAGAAATGGCTGGGCAATGTTGATGAGATAGTGCAACATCATTAGGGCATAGCCATAACTGCCAAGTGTGCCTCTGTAAGGAGAGTTGATGCCACGGACCCTGGCCCAGCGTTTGACGAAAAGAATCAGCGGTCGGACTCGCGGGTCGCAGCACGTATAACAGCGAAGGAGACACGTGTTCTGTAAAGCGAGGTGCGGCGAGAAGTTGATATCACACTGCACGCCGACGCCAGATTTCGGAAACTCAAGCCGGTCTCGATTTAATTCTCGATGTTGAATCGGAAGCAGTCTATTTGGGTCTCCGAGTAGTCGTATCGCCGAGAAAATGGGTCCATCACCCGGTGATAATGGGACGATGAGCCCAACATGCGGATGGGCCTCTGGCGGTCGCATCGAGGTGTGGAGGATGTTGATGTAGGCTTTGACGCTTGGGATTGATGACTCCGGGCAAAACCCCTTCTCCAAACATCGTTCAAAGTCGCTGGCAAGTTGAAGACTTTTATGTCGCCTTGCAACGGTTCGTAGACTGAGGGACTCGGGGGGCTGAGAGTTCACGAACGCTTCCACCTCTTCTCGCATCTTTTCTGAGCTGATACCCTTGACATAAAAATTCATGACATAGCGGAGAACTATGTTGTCTTTGGAGGGTTGGTCGTGGCTCCCTAGTTCCGTCATGTATCGAAGGGTCCTGGCGTGGTAGGAAGCGGGGGACTCCTGCGGGCCTTGAGAGAGAACCATGATCTGAATGGAGGGTATCTTCCGCATCAAGTCTACCCCCATCTGCAATTCCTTTAGATAAGCCAGTGGCTCATCCCCAAAGCTCGGCTTATTGCACAGAAACTTCCAGTTGGCGAGAATGTTTTGTGCTTGATTCTCCAGAACACCGTCTTTCTCTCGAACTTCACGGTTGTCCCACATCATGGACATCAATTCACCTTCAGCTTGAACATAGACGCCTAGGAAAGTGCGGTGGGAGCTCCCAGATAGAAGAGCCCATCTGTCTAGTGATTTGGAGTTTTGAAGGCGGTTTCGCAGGGTGTCATTCGACAAGCCATCAACAAAAGCGAGGCAGAATTCGTTCAAGAATCGAAGATCGTCTTCTTTGAGATCAGAAGAGTTGGAGTGAGTGAGATCGCGCCCCCCTAGCTTTCTGAGCAGATGCTTTGCACTGCTGAAATAGCCCGACAGGGACCGTTTGTCTTGCTTGAGAGATGCAAACCTCTTCTTGATGTCGGTTGCGCCATCAGTGCTTTCGCTGGCCTCGCTTTTGTGGTGGATGTAATCGTGTGGCTGGATGTCATGAGCCACAGCTGGGTCCGCATGGTCGTGAGCATCGTCGTCGTCCAACTCCTCATGTCCCAAGCCATTCTCCCACTTTGTCCGCACCTCGAGTAAATCGGCTCTAAGTCGCTCCGTAGGCTTCTCGCACACTTTGATAATCGGCACTCTTGTTCGCGAGAGCAGACGAGCGCCAAGGCCCATCTCGAGGAATGCTTTTTCCACAAGTCTTGGGATCGGTGAACCCGGGGCGTCCGGCTGTTCGTTAGATAAAGGAGAAACGAGGCCAAGATCCATGTCCGCATCCTTGGTTGCGAGGCCAGATGCCAGGCTGCCAAAGCATCTCAACTGAACACTAGCCGGGGGGAAGCCCCGAAATCCGTGTGTTTCAGTCTCCCACTTTGTAATGGCGTGTCTTGCAACATCTTCAATCATGGCGCGAAATCTCTCCTTTTCCAAGATCTCGGAGGGCTCAATCTCGTTGTTCGCAATAGCTGCACCGCAGAGGCCCTCTAGATAATCGAACCGGGCTTTCAACTCTTCCGGGCGTATGTAATAGGACCTGCTGTAGGAATTGGAGCTCCCATGCCTTGTGCTCCGGGGAGATGAAGGGTCAAAGAAAGGTTGATGCGAGTGAGACCCAGATCTTGGACCTCCACTTGACGGTTGATGTTGTTGCCAATCTCCAGAAGACGTTGGACCATGGTAGGAGAGAGAAGGGTGATGCCTAGGGTGTGATGGAAAATTGGCGCCGTTTGGAGGACGGAAAGTTGCCGAATGGGGTCGCTGAACTCGGCCCTGAGTCCCACCCGGATGATTCGGGTACTGCTGTTGAGAGAACCCTGGCGGGCTTACAAACTCCCTGGCGGATTGCGGTACCTGAGGCCTGGTATCGATGGGGATGGACAGCTGAGCAGACATCTGACGACGCTGCGCCTGGTTTGGCCGCTTCTGGCGAGCTTTGGAGACGGCCTGGGAGGATTGGCCATTGAAGGCAACGACGCCTTGGCTAGCTTGGGAGTCGTCCACTCCCCGAGGCTGCGAGAAGGACGTTGCGAGGGCTGGATTGGGGTCGGCGTGTTGCGGCGGGCCTGCGTCAGAGTGACTGAGGATCATGCCACGCAGGCGGTCCTCGAGAGCACCCCCACTCTGATGGCTGTCCATGGTTGGAATGGGTTTGCCCAGCTTTTGCTTCCGTGGTGGTGCCTGGCGCAACTTGGAGGAGGTGGTCGACAGATCCTCAAGGGTGGAAGATTTGGTGGGGTTTGTGGTTCGCGGGGAATTGGCAATGCGCGTGGTTGGTCTTTTGGGATCTTGAATGCCTGAATGGAATCCGCGTGAGAATCGATGGGAAGCCAGCAAGACTCGCACAATGTCGAATTGAGCAACTCCCATCTACCATCCAGACCTGTGAGCGCAAAAGGAGGAGGACCACTGATTGCCTGTCTAAGACCACATCGGGCGAGAGGCAAACCGCATGGACTTTCACAAACAAGTGGTTCCTCCCTCGCAGCACGATGTGAGTGGGTGGATCCTGCCCCTCATCAGTTTGTAAGGAGCGGATCGTGCGCCTACGAAGGCACCACCGGAAATTTTGACGCGAGATGCTGGCGCATGAATGGGAATCTCAGACTTGACGTGAGGTTGGGTAAAGAATTGGGTGTTGATGTTGTACCCAATCACTGGAACGTTGACAGCCAACGACGAAAGAGGGAGCTTTCGAGCTGGAGATCAAACTCAGTGCGGGCGCCCAAATGGAGGCGCCCACAGACCTTGTGGGGGGCTGGTTTTAGCGCTTTCATTGGTCAAGCTTGGCAGGGGCAAGCTGCAGCCTGCAAGTCAGGGCGATTTGCGATCTAACGTCCTGGTGTGGATCTAAAGTGACGTGATGCAAGTCCAAGAGCAGCAGCTGTGCCTGAGAAATATTGTGATGGATATTTCGATTGAGCCACCATGCGGACATTATCATGCGCTTCACCGCTGGGGTACAAAATCAGAAGACGTGCGCGCGACCAACTGAAAGCTGCGCGCTACCTCAAGCGCAATTATGCGGATGTAACCAAGTTCAACAACCTGGGAGACGACATGACAAGTCTACCTATCGAACCCAAAGCGTCGTGACGAAGAGCAGCAAACATAAGGCTGAATCTGTCAGATCCAAAACCTTTGTCATTCTAGGGTATTCTATATCTAAGGTCTATCTTGTATCAATGTCTATCCTCTACCAATATCTATCCTCTATATCAGGTGGTGTTGGGCCAGGCACACGTAGAAACTAAGAACCCCCGGCATCCTTTACAAGGACTAGATTGTTCTTGCTAGCAGCATTGTGCTTGCAAACATCCTTTCCTCTAAACGCCAATTCGAAGAAGGAATAGAGCTCTACAAAGCTGTAGGCAAGAATGGTCGGCAGCATCAAGGTCCAATGCAACAAGCCTCTTGTAATCCCCCGAAGGCCCTTATTGTAATTGTTGTTGCCGTCGCCGGGCACAGGTAGACACCAACGGACGAGGACGGTGACAATGAGCAAAAAGGCATACTGCGTTCCCAAAAAGATGAAGCAGATGGTTTGAAACAGAGAATCGCTGATGAAGAGTCGTTTATGCTCAGCAGCAACCATGTTGATGAGCTGAACAAAGATCGGGGAAAACACAGAAAAGATGGCGCTGGCGCAGAGAACGAGGCCATAGTAGATGAAGAATCGAGTGGCCCAGCTGAAGGACAGATAGAGCGAAGGCATTCGGTAAGTCTTGACGATGAAGTAGTGGAAGACTTCGCCGGCGCCAATGGTCCATCGGCGAACCTGAAGGGCCCATTCGCGGATTTCGTCTGCGTAGCTGGCGCCAGAGGTCGGACCGTTGATTGAAATGAGATTCAGAGGCCGGATGCGGATTTCTCGTCGTGTCAGAATGGTGTAGCGAATCAAGGCGATGATGTCCTCCATCTGGTATGCCGGGTGGGTAAAGGCGCCCTCTTCCAACAACTTGACACTGAGAGAGTAATGAGACATGGGATTGATGTTCCAGGGGATCAAAACACCCATGAAGAAAAAGGTGCGCAAGATACCGGTAATGTCGACAAAGAAGGGCATCGAGTCGCGCTTGTAGATGATGATGGACTGCCAGATGGAAGAGTGGCGGTCGGCGAAGTCTAGCTTGGAGTACTCGATTTCCAGCTCCAGCATGTATTCAGGATCGAAAACGGCGTCGCAGTCGCAGTTGGTGAAGATGTGTTCGTATTTTTCATAGTTGTAGTCGTCATCTTGTCGGAGGATCTCCAGACCTTGGCGACAGGCGTAGTTCATGTTGGAGCACTTGCCGCTGATCTCGCCAGGAATCCCCGAGGGGTGGAAGGTGATGATGAGACGGAGGAATTTACTTTCGTACTTTGCGTAGAGCTCATCGCGTTTGGCTTCCTTGTCAGGTGTGCGGCATTCCATGCCAATAATGACGGAGAGGCGGGATGTGGCATCTTTTTGCCGCACGAGAGAGTCCAAGGTGGTTTGCAGCACACTCATGGGTTCCTTGTACAAGGTCATGGCAACTACATGGCGGATTGTTGAGTGGTTGTTGGCCGTGGCGTCAGCCGATTCGACATCTTGGGCTTTTGTGATCTTGAGCTTGTTCCGACTGTTGATAGCTAGTGTTCGACGAACGGCGCAAATGGTGGCTATCAGCCAGATGAGTTGGAAAAGACCGATTGTGATGATGATGACCACGTTGGTTGCTTGGTTCACATAAGGGACGAGAGACAGCCATACTGGGAACAGAAGAAAGGTGAAGATTATGAAGAGAAATAATAGGTTCCAGCGGACATAGCGGTTGGCTGCTTCTAGTTTCGTGGCGCTGATGCCGTTGTCTAGGCTGTCGACAGATGAGGATGGCAGTGATGAATGCATTTTGGGGGGAATGTGTCTCTCACGAATCTATCAACCTATGCGTCCAAGGGCGATTCTCTCTGTTTTCTATCCAGAATCGTCTGCCAAGTGTGTACGTGCTCGTTGTTTTCAATATCCAATTCTCAATGCTCCATCGTTCAGCTGGCTGGCTTTCAATAACTTTGACGAAGGCATTGCCTCTTCTAGGCACGGGGGTCTGAAGCTATTGGGCTTGGTCCGATATTCGCAGCGCCACAGGTAAGCTGTCCCCTGACAACAAATCAACCAAGGCCAGCGTCAGGGTTCCCGGGAGAGCGAATCCCAGAGCTGTGGTTCGCATCCTGGAAAAGCTTGGGTGCAGTCGAACCACTTGGCCGGGGTGGTGGAGAGAGGCGTCGACTCTGGTCTTCACAAACTTAGCTTCCAATCACATTGCCCAGTCTGTCACTGGGGCGGCAGGAGGGCTCGTCATGGTCCACTGGTGCAATGGGCACGCATAAGACGGTATCCATGGATGGTCGGACGGCGAAACTGTGAGAACAGAGTTGGAGGTGCGTACGAGGGCAACCCGCGCAGGCGCCAGATCGAGAGATATATATTCTATCGCCCGCTAGGTCCTACGTGCCTCTGGGCGTCATCCGAGAGCGAGCGACTCAATTTCGGGCAGAGTCTCTCTCCGACCAGGTGGAGAGAGGTGAGCGAGCGCCAAGAGGAAGATACATCCATGGTTACGGGTGGCGTTTCTGTGTCGGGAAAGTCCTAGCGATCCCAGCATCGCGAGGAGCAGGGTGTTGTCCCAGGATGCAAGAAAAGAGTAATGTTGGGAGACGCAATAGCTACGCCCGGATGGCGCGACGAGAGGCTCAGGATCGTGGAAACAACGAGAAAAAGGCCAACAGGCCAAGAAGACTTCGGAGGATGCTGGGAGGAGGGCAGCCGTTTTGTATCTTTACGCAGGTGAAGGACCGTCCAACCTCCCGGGGGTCATAAGTTTCGCACATTAAACACTACCTCGAATGGTATAAACGGGCAGAACAACTTTTTGACATCCAACAAAATAATATTTGTAATGCCAAAAAAAAAAAAAAAAAAAGCCTCAAGGTGTCTAAAATTTTGTTTGACACCTCGGAATATTTGGTGAATTCCTCTGTTTCCTAGCAAATAGTCATCTGAACTCGCTGGCGCGGTGTGTATTTTGTATGAGAATTGCCATGTTTGGCCCCATGGCTTGCACGAGTAGCGCCACCTTCCTTGCAAAACTCAAAGTCGTTCGGCTTGGCGAGGCTCTTGGTTGCGCCTGGGCTGCTGCCTTTCTTTGTGGGTCTCTAAGCAACCAACTGCAAGCGAACCTCAACGCTCTTTCACCTGCATCCAAACCGATTCGAACTGAGGATTTCGACGCGTAACTCTGCCGCGCTTTCTTCACCAGTCTACCGGATTTCTTAGGACCCATTGCGTGTTCCTGGGCCGCGTCGAAATTGCGCACATCTGCTGAAATCGCTGCGACCTTCGGTCCTCAACCTCCAGATGACGCACCTCACTTGACGGGTCGACATCGCTCCGCAGGCTCCAGCCCGTTCTCCGCCATCTTCTCAACGTACCCCTCTCCTACACGATCACTCAACAGCCGCAAGTATGAGCGCGCCTCCCAATCCGACGGCCAACGGGCCTCCCAGACCCCCGCCAGGCCGGCCAATGATCGCGCGAAAGCCAAAGGTCAACCCGCTGGTTGCGCGCAAGAAAATCATGCCCCAAAAATCCGTCACGAGGCTTCAAAAGCGAGAGTCAGCAGAAGATCAAACCAAGCGTGAAAAGGCCGCAATCGCCAGCTCGTTCGATGGCCGCTTGCGAGAGCTCCATGCGGCGCGTCTCCATAATGGGGGATGGTCCACGCCTGTTCCAGGGACAGTCAACGAGTTTCCCTTGGTGACAACAAAGCGTGCCTTAATGGAGGGCATCAGATACCATGTCATGCGCCTCAACAGATCGCGCGGAGGTCAAGCAGGACCTGAGGCCATTGTCGATGTGACTGATCAGAACCAGTTCCCCCGCCCCGTCACGTTGCATCGTCGTGACCCCCGCCAGCTGCCTGCCTACAAAGCTGCTCTCATCAAGGACGAAGTACTTCCTTCGAACCCCGCCGAAGAGGCCGAAGCCGAGCGCCTGCGGCAGCAGAAGGCTGACCGAGAGGCCCAGCGCGCGCTCGACCAAGCTCAGATCGCCCCAGTGAGCAAGTCATCTGAACCGAAGAAGGACAACAAGAACAAGAAAGAGAAGGTCACCACGTTCTACGGGAGGAATACGGACGAGCAGAAAAAACAGTCCGGTCTCCGCTATGAAGAAACTCTCCCATGGCACCTCGAAGACGCCGAGGGCAAGTCTGGTGTTTGGGTTGGGTCCTACGTCGCCGGTCTATCTGACGTCAACTGCGCACTTGTTATTGACGGTGGCAATTTCAGAATGATACCGCTGGAGCGGTATTATCGCTTTGACGAAAAGCCCAAGTTCAACACCTACTCGCTCGAGGATGCTGAGAACATGATGAAGTCCAAGAAGGAAGTGAAGCGCTGGGTGATGAAGGACAAGGAGAAGACCGAGATGGAGAAGGAGAGGGAAGAGACCCGACAATTCCTCCGTGGCCGCGCCCGCGTCAAGACAGAGAGCGCAACTTCGAGAGCAGCAAACAGAACTGAGAGACAAGATGACTTCGAACTCGACATGTCTGGCGACGAGTTTCAGGACGATGATGAGACCCCCGGGTTTGAGGCTGATGATGAGGACGCTAAGGACGCCAAAACGCGCATTCGCCGGGAGGCTCTCGGTGCCAATCTCTTCGGTGAGGGAGAGGAATCAAAAGTCGACGAGGAGGAGAGAGAGGCGCAGTTGGAAAAACTGAAGCGCAAAATGGTTGGCAAGAAGACCAAGAAGGATCTCATGAAGCTCGAGCATGCCATGGACTATGAGGATACGGATTCTGAAAAGGACTTCAACAATCCGTTTACCGATTCATCTGTGAGTGGTGTCCTCTACACTTTAGCGACTTTTTACTCATCTAAAATAGGAATCCGAGTCCGAGACAGACGAGAAAAAGGAGGACGACAAGAAGGGCGAGGAGAAGAAATCAGAGCAGCCAGCGTCAGGTTCAGCTTCAAAGGGTACAAACACACCCTCCAGCAAGCAGAAGGGGCTCGAAGTCTCGAAGAAAGGCAAACTCAAACGTCCCGGATCCCCGAATCTCTCGGAATCTAGCGGAAACGAGTCGACTCGAAAGAAGGTCAAGCTCGGCAAGACCTCGGTCGTTGCCAGTCGCTCAGCGACACCACTCCCCGGACGTCCCAAGGGCCTAGGTGGTGCCACAAGTGACGGCGAAGCCACTGCTGGCGAGGGATCTGACGGGGGCTTGAAGCTGAAGAAGAAGACCAAGCTGAAAACTGCCACAGGAGCTACAGGAACACCTTCCGGCTCCAGAGCCGGCAGTCCCGCCCCACCAGGTATGTTCCTCTACGTTTTGTGTCCGCACGACTCTAACAACCCCATAGCAAGTCAAGGTTCGCCGGCTGCCCAGAACCAGCCTTTGCAGCCTCGCATCGAGGCATCAGACATCATTAAGGCTGTTCAGGCCTACCCCCAGGGCATCACCATTGGAAACCTGATGCGCACATTCGTGTCCAGAATTCACCCCAATGGAGTTACGACCAAGAATGAATGGATCCAGTTGGTCAAGGAGAACGCCAGATATGGCGCCGACAGGCTGCTGCGGCCAAAGACGTAGGAGTGCATTCTGGGAGGCACCCATACGACTTGACTTGCAGGAAGAGAGAGAATACAGCAGAGCGCGGGAGGAACAAGTCGCGTGCTGCATCAGAGTAATTAGGGAGTGCTTTCCTTCAGCTTTCTCCGTCGTCACAGAGATTGCGCTGGGTGGGCAGATAGCGTTGTTTATCAGAGAATGGTCATATGGTGACCATCAAGACTTCTACATCAGACCAGATAACTCTAGTGCAGAATAATATCTTGCTGCTTTTCTCTGACCTGACCGCCCCGCGATGCCCTTGCATCAGCGCGCTTCTGTTACCGCCTTCACCACCCTACTCATCCATTTGCCAGGCATATTCCAGCCCCTTGTTCCGCTCCCTCCTATTGAAAGCCTTAAATCTTTCAGCCTCGAAGCCATTCCCCCTATCCACCCCGTCCCATCGATACCCAGGCCGTATCCCGTAGCGGTTAGGTGCGAACCCCCCTTTATAGACCGGCCTCCTGCTCTTGCTCTTCCCCTTGCCCCCTCCTCCACTATCAACTGCCAGAAACTGCGCCATCGGGTCATTCCACCTGGCCTCCTCCTTCATCTCCTTATTCATCTCCTCGTCGTCTTTCCCCCTAGCCAGCGGCATCAACTTGGCGTCCTCAAGCTCTTCCCTCCTCCTCCTCGCTTCCGTAAGCTGTACCTCTCCCTTCAACGCCCTCTTCTTCTCCTCCTCAACCCTCTCCGCCTCGGCCTGTGCCCGTCTCATCTCCGCTCGTCGCATCGCAACATCAACCCTCCTTCCTGTCGCATCGCGCATAATCACCTCTTCCTCGACATCCCCCGCAGCCGCCCGCTGTGCTTGCATACGCGCGAGCTGCTCCCGCTCAGCTTCCTGTCGCGCCTTGATCTGTGCCGTGATCGCCGCGGCTGACTGTAAGCCTGCGTGTGTCCCGTCCGACATCATCGGGATGTCCGCTTTTGGCTCGGGCTCGTCGTCTGCGAGGCGCGCGAGCGCCGCTTGGTCGGCCGCTGCTGATGCGATGATCGCGTCGGCCGCGGCCGCGACGTCATCTTTTGGCGGAGGAACGGCGGCGCCGGAAAGGGTTTGCCAGCCGGATTTCTTTGCGCGTCGGAATTCGGCTGTGTGGCCGGCTACGACGGTTGGGGTCTCGGGTTCGGAGTCGGAGGCGGCGGGCGCGGCCCAGCCTGGCTCGTCGTCGTCCTGGATGAGAAGGCCAGAGGAGGTGCTGGATTTTTTGTGCTTGGTTTTGCGCTTTTTCGAGGGAGGTTTGGAGGCTGAGAGGTAGTGGGCTGCTAGGTAGGAGGCTTTGTCGGAGGGCATTTTGGGCGTAAGATAACTTGGTTTGGATGGGATGATTGCTTGGGTTGATGGTGGTGGTGATGGGCAAATTTTGGGAGATGTGAAGGCGGCAAGTTCCGTGCGCCGGGACGGTGTTTGGGTCAGGAGTCTGGGGGAAGACGATAAGCAGAGATGATGTCACTGATAAGTACGGAGAGCTGGTGAGATGCAGGATGGGTTGTTTTGTGCTTTGCTATTTTCAGGAGTAAAATCCCCACTAAGTTTGATGCTGTATCAGAACTCATATCCTTTGCATAGCTGACTTGTCGTCGGCAGCCTCTTTTTAGTGTCGGGTCAGGAGCGAACTTTGAGACTTCGAAGCTGTGAGCACCTCTTCGACCCTACCCACCAAGATACCCCACCAAAGGTGCATATCACCAACCCAACCTAAAGAGTAGTTGATCTCTCCACGCATTGCATGCGATGGTAGCCATTCTCTCCCTTGTCAACTTTGGGGACTTTTAACCCAACCGACAAACCCTCGTCCAGAAACAAACCGGGGCTGACCCCTCTCAGTTCAAAGGCCAAGAACCTGGAAGGCTCCAAGCGCAAAAGCACCCACGCGGTTCATGAGTCCGGGCATGACATGCTGCAGGTGTGCGCTAGCGCTTCACGGCTCTTAGGCCGTCCTTGGAGGCAGCGCCAAGTCCGCATTACCCCATAGATTCCTTCCAGCCGGCGCATCTCGCCATGACGACCAACGAGGTGTGCACACCCTCGAGGGATTGGCTCGCCGATAGGACGCAAGGACAGTGGACAGAAATCCCCTCATCACCAAACTAGCTTTCGGGGGAGCGGGATGGGGCTGTGGGTGTCATCATTTGCTGCAGAGAGGGCGCCGTATCCCGCTTCGGGAACACCCTGAGGTACCCTACCTTGCCTACCTACCGATGCTGCTGTGTTGCGGTATTAGGTGGGGCCGTCATCGGCGGCCGAGCCCTCGCATTCCTTCCTGTCACAATCCATCTTGATCTTCTGTACGATTCGACCAGCCCATCTGCCTACGATTACATGAAGCATCTATTAACTTGGTCAGCGTGGCATTCCCGCTTCACCAGGTCAATACCACCTCATTCCAACTCACATGATGACTCTCGGTGACCTTGGGTAATCTGTGTGATGTTGAGTATTGGGTAGAAGAGTGGCAGCGGTGCAAAGAGGGGAATTACGGAGTCTTGTTGATGTCGGATGTGATGTTAGGTATTTGGCCGCAGCAGAGGGCAGCTCGGGTGTTGTTTACCACTTCAACAGCCCCTGAACGCGCAAATTCAGAGCTCGTCGGCCAGCAAGCGGACGACCTCCCCTGGAAAGCAAGGCTGAAAAAGTGAGCCATCAGGATGAAAACATCAATCATCTCCTGATATTTACTACAGGCTGGTGATACTTGCTGAGCTCTCGCCGTTTAGTTACCTAGTGGTGCTTTCATCATTTTTCTTAGATACGTCGAATGAAACAGGCCATTGAGGCTCTCTTTGTTTTGGATTCCCATACTGAGACAATCAGGTTTTTCTGTAGCTGAATAGGATCATGGGTTCTTTGTTCAGATTACAAGACGGGTCAGACCAGCCTTGGAGGAGAGCAATAACGTATGGCCTGTCTTCGTCTTTCCCGGCCACGCGCCAATTTAAACAACAGTCTCAACACCTCCTCAACACTTTCATACTTATCTACTCTGGCCGCAATACCTAGGTAATTTCTCTCCCGGAGCTCCGTCTCCCTCCTCGATCTTCCATCAACAACCCTCCCCGACCCGTCACATTGGACAAAATGCCCAAGCCAGTTATCAGCAGCATGGACGACGTCGTGACTGTTCGCTGACAGGGTCTCGAAGGCAACCCCACGAACTCCCTGCACTATCGCTGGGAGCTAGGCGACGCCAGCGGAGATGACGAGCTCTACTACGCGCGCATGCCTGGCGGCCAGTCATAACACACAGTCCGGCAAATCAATGCTGCGCTCGAGAAGATGCCCGGCGAGTACATCTTCTTCCCGCTCCCCATTCCCTGGTACCACTACCAGATGCGCGTTACAGTCGCCGCAACGCTGGAAGGCAACTTCAGCCCGGTTTCGCCGTTTCTGGTCGAAGATGCGGGTAGGGGGGGTGTTGGGGTCGCCCTGTGAGACTGGACTCTTCGCCTTGCAGTTGCAAAGCGACTTGTGGAGATGACGCAGGCTGTCAGTAGACCTCAAATCCACGTGCATCCATCTTTTGTTGTTGGTGGTTCCTGAAACGAGGGTTTGCCGTTCATTATGCGCCGATCCCGGCCCTCTCGGTTGCAAAGGGAGAGCAGACAGACTGTTTTTGGCAGCGCCGATGAAGACTGGCCCAGGTTGATTGGTTTCGCGTACCTAAAAAGGGATATGAATACCCCTTCACCCAAAGCCGATTCTCACTGAGCTGTTGGTTGCTGAGAGGGAGGTGTGGGATGACGACATTCCGATCTTATCAGGCTTATCGCTTTGCAGCGGCTAGGTGGGAAGCACACGGCATGCATGATCCCCTGCGACCCGATTTTCAGGCACAATTGGCGAATGAGTCGCGTCATCGGACTTTGTCGGGAGCGATGGCATCGATTGCGAAATCAGGAGCGGCGAGTCTACTGAAGCTTCGTTCCGCAAAGCCTCGATGTATACTTTGAGCGTTGCAAGGCGGATAACCACTTCCAAGACAACTGGGAACGCAATCATCGACAGAGACACCAGTGCGCCGCGCCAGGACCCAGCGATTTACCCCGCCACCGAAGAGGTGTTGGGTCGGGGGTGGGGTCTATTCATCCTCTATCTCGTCTCAACGCGCGCGTGGAAGCTCTGGGGGGCTGCAATTTGGATAGCTGATTGCGCCTTTGACCAATGATAATGGCGAGATTGGACACGGTAGAAGTCGGCCAGGTGCATCGAGTTCGGTCTCAGCAGGGAAACCCGTGCCTCGATGGACACGGCGCTGAGGGGCAGTGTTTGAGACATGGATCTGCGGGCTCATCATCCCAGTGCTTTGGAGAGTTGGAGCGTCCAGAAGCGGACTCGCCGCCGGTCCCAAAGGCAAACCTCCCTCCTGAATCGCGGGAGCAAGTTTTGGCTCTTGTCCCGGCTGGCAGCTGAGGCGTAAACGGTCTTTGATTTCATCATCGATGAGGCACCGGAGGCTGAGCAAAAAACCAGAAACGAAAGGGGCCGGGACCTTGAATGGGAGCCGTGCTTGGGAGAGGGCAAACCGAGGTCACCTGGAATGTCCTTGTTGTGTTGCTCTATTGCTGGTGTCATATGCCGGCCGGCTGCTGTCGTCACTTGTCACGCCCACCTCTCACACCCCACGGGCACTTGGCTAAGCGCCACGCCCCCAGCTTACCCCCCTCACACCCCAAACCAGCTTTATCATCACCCGGCTTTCCAAAACAGGCCGATAAGGATCCAGGAGAGGCCTTGCTGCTGATATATCGAGGTCTGCGCCTCGCCCTCTTCTCGGTCTTTCCGGCCTCTTCCTTGTGACTCAAGCCATCAAGAATCAATCGTCAAGCCTACAATACCTCTGCATTCCTCGAGATTGCATTGCTATACAGTTTTGTTTTGTTTTGTTTTACTTTATTTTTGCTTGCGACATTGTTTGTTGGGTCCGTCAACGCCATCACTTATATCTCATCCTCCTCGGCATTGCTTATCGCTATCGTTATCAGCACCCGGCTCGTTCATCTCCCGGAGTCTCTTTGACTCACCGGCCAACTTCCCCCTCACACTCATCTCTCTTTCTTTGTTGGTTCGGGCAATCCCATCTCGGCGCCTCGCACCTGAGCCACCACTCAGGTCATCGAACAAAGCCGCTCTTTCCAGCGCATTCCTAGCCCCGTGCATAAGACCTGTCAGCCCCTAAGAGCAGGAGCTTTGGTGACTCTCCGACCACGGCATCAGTCACCCAGCAACACCCCTCTGCTTCAAAAAGGGATCCATAGTCTCTCGCCCCATTTCTCCCTCATTCCTAGAACGACCTAGATAACTACCAACCGCCATCTCTAACAAGAGTCATCCTCACCTCTGCATCCCCAATCCGGCGACCTACCCGTCGTCCGAGCGTCCACTACCCCTTATCGACCCCACACCATCTCTCCCGTCAACATGGCCACTACCACCGACTCTCCCCAGTTCGATCGCGACCTCCGCAGCGCAAACCAGGAGTGGAAGCGCGGAAAGGATTCGTCTTCGAAATGGTCTCGGGGCACTGTGCCCTCCGCGGGCGTTCAAGTGAATGGCATGGGCATGCCAGTCACCGGCAGCGAATCCCAGCAGCTACACGTCCGTCCCCGTACTAGGTTGTGCGAGTACGTTTCCATTCCCCCATTTAGTCTTCCTGGCTAACACGCTGGCCTCCAGTTCGCTGCCCAAGAAGCACCACCAGAACTTTGTCAAGATGCGCAAGTGCCACGACCTCCCAGTTAAACAGATGCGGACAAAACTGTACGCCAAGGGTGAAATCACCGACGTATCAGCGAGGTCGCTGAGCGAGCTGCCTCCCACTCCCGGCGTGATCAGAAGGATGAGCACCAGCGACAACTTCCTATACAGCTTTGATAGGAGTGACACTCCCGGGAAGCCATTGACGCTGGAGGTCTTCGTCAAGACACCTACCGCAAGGGAAACGGAGAAGTTCATTGCGAAAGAATACGAGATTCTGGATGGCAATGGAGAGGCGCTCAAGGGCCGGCGGGCAAGGCGAAACCTGAGGGCCGGCGGCTCTAGTGCGGGCGAAGACGAAATTGTCGAGGACGAGGGGTTCGAACTCGTTTGAAGGCGTGTTTTCCTCCACTCGGTCATGTATTCTTCATCATGTATTCTTTTGTTCTCCTTGAGGGCTGGAGCGGTTCTTAGCATTTTCCCCATCAGCATGGGCCTGGATATCATCAGCGAGGTATGATGGGACGGTTGGGTGGGCGTACCTCTTGCTACAAATCATTGTAATTCTCATATTCTCCATAGGAACAGCAGCTACTACAGCATGTCTGTCATTTCCGCATCGTTCATTGGGTGGTCTTGGCGTTCGAAGGTTGTGGCGATGGAACAGAGCGCGACATGGAGCCACATGTCATCTCTTGAATCTATACACGATGGCAACTTGGAAGTTGATATCGCTTATTTCTTTTGTGGACCCCTCAGTGGAATCTCTTTCTCGGATGTGGAACAAGCCTCCACGCGACCATCTTTGCGTCAGTCGTATCTGCCTCTGTCAACACGTGGCTCAATCTTTAGAGTTGGTGAGCTGGTCTGGGAAATCTCCAACGAATAGAAGACCACAGGACGGTGTGTCCTCGAGTTGGAAGCTCAAATCAGTTGAGGTGATCAAGTTGGCGAGACTGTTGTCTGTGATACACCGAAATCCGACCGCATATTTCACACGTCAGGAATCATGCAGGCGGTCTTGAACACAGCATAAATTCTCTCCTAGCTTGCCAAATATGGCGGGTATCATAGTCGTACAGTACACCATGATGGTCTGCAGGGTCCTAGCTGGTGTAAGAGTCTCAATGTTACGCAGGATCGGTAGTCGAACTCACCTCAATGAGATGCATATAAATATGTCAGGCTTCTAGGCGGTCAGTTGACCGAGCTCTGGCGATGAAGAATATCTTGGTCCGCCGTAGTGAACGCCGCCCCTTCGTCAAATTAGGAATGAGCTCATTGTGGCAATGGCGATCACGCAGGGAAAGATCTCCCCATCAGGAGTTCATAATACGCCCTTTGCTCGGACTCTGTGCCTAGATCGGGATCCAATTCCTGATTGTTTTCCTGAGGTATAGGTTCTGGGTTGGAGCCCATTGAGTAGAAGTCGGCAATGGTTTCGTTGGGAGCGAAGCCAAGGGATGCGAGAGTTAGTGATTCTCGGGTGGATCTGCTTGGATGTCAGATAGGGGCGGGATGAAAAAGTGATGAGCATACGATTGTGCTGCGTCCTTGGCTAGGATATCGGATAGTGACGAAATGTGCGCTGAGAAACCGGTTGTATCGGAGGGGAAGTCGGCTTTCGGGGAGGGACGCGAAGTGTGGCTTTTCGCTGTTGGGGATTGTAGAAGCCGTTTGGGAGGGGTTGGGCGGATGGAAGTGCTGTCATCACCGGCCGGGTAGTCGTCGTCTTCGGCTTCAGCTTCCGGCACAGTTGAGCTTGCGTCTCCTTGGGCGCCGGCGCCCGGGAGGTTGCTGTTGTGACCGAAGAATGCCTTGAAGACGGAGCTCTCTTGCCACTTGTTGATGAGGGCTTCTTGCTGGGCGGTGTCCTTGATGGATGAGATGATGTACTTCCCGGTGCTACCGCGGAGATGACCCTCTATGAGGGCATCTAGACCCGGGATGGCGCCCAGGACGGCACCCCATGCGGCGGCGCTCTCCTTGTAGGTGTTGAGAGCAGTCCGGTAACCTTTTTGGGGGCCGCGCCGTTTGGTCGGACGCAGGTAGAGGCACGGCTTGTTATGCTTGGTGCACACGCTGCATTTGGGCTTGCCGTTGTCACACGGCTGGTGGTTGACGTGGCAGAAGTCACAACTAGATACCGAGGTTTGAGTGAGCAGGGGAGATGAGAGTGAGTGAGAGAGCCAAGTGAGAGGCACTCACGCTCGAGAGGCCTTCTTCCTCTTCCGGGGGTTTGCCGGGGCGTCAGCACCGGCATCAGCACCGGCATCGCTGACCGGCGGCGCCGGATCAGACAAAGCCGGGACGACAGCGGGGCCGGGAGCCGAGGCGGAAGCGGGAGTCAGGGTCGGGTGTGCGTCGCCGCCATTTGCGGGCAGCTGCACGCTCTCCACGGCGAACTCCATCTCAGCGGCCAAGCCCCATACAATCGGGTCAATTAAGGACCTGGGGGGAAGCAGGGCTACTAGGGGCAGTCCGGAGGTGCGGGTTCTGGTGCGACTGGAGAATTTGCGGCCTTCTTTGGGTCTTTTGGCAAGGCGCGCAGAGGAACCGACGCAACCTTGGGAGTTTTAGTTGGCTGGAGAAAATATGCCGCCGCGGCGGGACGCGGGGTGACTCCGGAGCTAAAATTAACGACACTCAACCACGCGGGGTGGGCTCCATCCGATGCCTACCTGGTACCTCCCCATCGTCAATTTGGAACCCAACCTGACATCTTGATTTGATCTGTTATTTGATCTTGGTCTTTGTTTTTGGTATAACTACTAGTAGTTGGGTTGAACTTTCCAACAAGAAATCTTGATCTGATATCAAGTCAAGTTCATTTTCCAGATCTGCCAGTAACCTGCTGTACCTAATCTACCTAATTCAAACTGCGCTTTCCCACAGCCTAGATGCAACTGCGCCCTTCTACGTAACGCAAAAACTTAAACGGACGATGGGTCACTGAAAATACAATGGAAGGTAGTCCCCGACGCGAGGTTGCGCCCTCGGAGAAATAGAGCTTTGGCCACCGAGCCTGGGGTCAGGGGTAGGGGGTCATTGTTCGGTCCCGCTACAGCGGCAGCGCAGGGTCTACATTTTCCCGCGGCACATTCCCGACCGATCTGCCGATGGAACTCGAGGACTGAAGGAAGAAGTTCGCACATCCATGGATCGGGCATTCATCTGGGCCCTGAGTAATTGAGAAGGCTTGTTTTGCATGTTCTCCATGCCTTGCTTTGATTTCTCAGCCTAATGCGTTCTAGGGGCCAAGCATTTGGATTCCCTCTGATCACCGCGAAAGTTACAAACCATCCAAACTTATCATCACACTCAGCCTCGCACCCGGGCCGGATTCAACGTCCAGCGGCCCCATACGAGCCTTGTCCCGCCCCGATCCTTGACCTTGCCTTCAAACCGATTGCTGTTCAACTCCCCGGCAGACGGTCGAGGTCTTTCTAGCTCCCCCCGCTCCCCCGCTCCGGACGGCGCTCACGTATCCGGACAGGCCCGAGCCAGTTTCTCGGCATCACATTCTGATCCTGGTCCGGCCTTGCCATGTCCGCCCCCAAAAATGAGCGGGCATTTGACCCAAACGCTTCCATCGTCCTGGTCGGTTGCAGGGGAGCCGGGAAGCGTACCCTAGGCTTCATGGGCGCTCTCCATCTCCGTCGTCGCCTTGTTACCGAGGATCACTACTTCGAAAAGGCGACTGGCTTGACCAGAGGCCAGTATCTCTCGCGGCATGGAAGAGAGGCCTTTGCCCGTCAAAATGCAGACACATTCAAACGCATGCTGGACAGCAACCGGACAGGATGCATCATCGAGTGCGGCATGAGTAGCATCACCGAGGATGCCCAGGATGCCCTCCGCGCCTACTCTCGGACTCACCCTGTAATCTATGTGCATCGCGAGAAGGAGCAAATTTCACTTCTTATGGATGCCGCCGATGCCGAGCAGCTGCTCAAAGCCGACGGGAAACACAGGGGGTGTTCCAACTTGGAGTACTACAATCTCCTCGACTCTTCCAACCAGGCATCATCCCCTAGATCAGGGGCAAGCACTCCCATGGACGGCCGCCAAGCTACCCCATCAAAGCTTCTTTGTGCGAGGGAAGACTTCACAAAGTTTCTCGATCTCATCACAGGCCGTGGGCCAACACGTGCCTGGCTCGAGAGCCCCTTTTCGGTCAGCGCCATTCCGCCCGAATTCAGATCTTACTCTTATGCCATGCGCCTGCGGCTCTCTTATCTCATGGACATGGATCTTGAATGGGAGGATTTCGAAGCTCGTGCGGATTGTATTGAGCTCATCATCGATCACTGGCCCAACGACCTCCTGACCATCGTTTCCCGTCAGGTCGCCCTGATCCGGCGGAAACTCGGCATCCCCATTATATTTCACGTTGAAGAGAACCCACGCGGTGAACGGCGGAGATCTTTGGAAGAGAAAAACACAATGGATGCCGAGCTTCTCGAGCTGGGGCTTCGTCTCGGCGTTGACTACATCAGCCTTGATCTTCAACGAGACGATGCCCTTGTCAACCGTGTTTTAAGGCACCGAGGCCGTTCCAAAGTGATTGGCAACTTCTGGTACATGGGCTTTGGTGCGCCTCCATGGCTTGATGACCGCCAGATTGACAACTACCGCAAAGCACAATCCCTCGGCTGCGATGTGATCCGCATGGTGCGGTTCTGTGCCGGCGACAGCGATGCGGAGCTTCTAGAAGAATTCAAGAGGAAGCTTCAACATGCCGTTCCCCAGCCCAGGCCGCCCCTCGTCGCTTACGACTTCTCGGTGCTCGGTGTCCGCACGCCCCTTCAAAGCCGGATTCTCAGCCCCGTAAAGCACCCTGATGTCGAAAATGAGCGAGACCACCTTGCAACGGTCAGCACTGCGACTGGGTCCTTTGAACTTCTTTTCCGCCAGTTCCTTCTTGACCCTCTCCAGTTCTATGTGCTGGGCTCCAATGTTTCGTACTCTTTGTCCCCTGCCATGCAGCACGCGGCGTATGACTTTGCCGGGATGCCGCATACCTTCCAGGCCGTCCCCTGCTCGACCCTTGACGACCTCAACCAAATCTGCATCAGTGATGCCTTTGGCGGCGGCTGCCTCACTGCGCCTTTCAAGGTCGCCATCATGCCACACCTTAAGGTTATGAGCCACCACGCCACCGCCATAGGGGCCGTCAACGTTCTTCTCCCCCTCCGAGGCAAGACCAACGCCATCCTCGACCACGCCAACTCCAGGAACAAGGCTGGCCGTGCTCGCAACTTCTTCGGAGACAACACGGACTGGAGTGCAATCCTGACTTGTCTCCGCCGCGCCATTAGTCCACGCAACTATGTCCAGCCTTCCAAGACGACAGGTCTGGTTATCGGTGCTGGAGGTATGGCGAGGGCAGCCATATATGCTCTGATACAGCTGGGCTGCCGCAATGTCTTTATATATAATCGTACGTTTGAAAACGCGGTTCAAGTCGCCAACCACTTCAACAAATGGGCAGCGGAACAGGGCATCTCCAACAGCGCTCAAGCCAATGGGTCAACATCGGAGGTGTGCCGTGTCCTACCCTCGCTCCTGGACTCCTGGCCGGCGGGCTACCAGCTGCCAACCATGCTTATTTCTTGCGTCCCGGCAACAAGTGTTGATGGGAATCCGCCCGCGGACTTTGAGATGCCGCTCGATTGGCTGAGGAGCCCGACTGGTGGTGTTGTTGTTGAGGTAAGCCCGTTCCTTTCACTGTCATCATCTGTCTGTCAGCGGACTATATCAGATAAGAAGTAGCAGTAGGGAGAACTGCTGACACGGAACAGCTGGCATATGAACCGCTCAACACACCACTTGTAGAGCAGATGCGTGCCTTTAGGGAAAGCGTGTCACCTTCGTGGGTTATTGTCGATGGCCTGGAGGTGGTTGGCGAGATGGCCATTGAGGCTTTCGAGCTGATGACGGGCCGCATGGCGCCAAAGAGGCTGATGAAAGCAGTTGGTCGCAAGACGTGGGAGCAACAACAGCAACAACATGGCTCCGTGCCTGCCTTTTCCAGAGATTTTGCTCGATGAGGTCCGGACTCCTTGGCATACTGGCCGAGAAGGTGCTCCCGGATTTTCTTGCCGTCCAAAAAGCTGCCGGTGTGCGTCCCTCAGGCAACTTCCGGCGGGATGAAGAGTGCTTCTAAACAAACAACCACCACATCGTCTTCAAGTTGGCAAAAAGTATCGAGAAACACAAGAGGAAACGCACTTCAACGTAAACCCATCTATCGTCGGGACCGCGTGGCCCAGCTGGTTTGTTGTTACCCAGAGCATACCGCAGTTCCGCTTGAGGGAGGTCGAACAACAGCAATCCGAACATTGCCGTTGTTTACAACCCCCGCTTCGACGCTGACCACTTGCCTCTGCCGCGCGCTCTCAATCTTTCGACTACGCCAAGAACCCCTCTTTAAAAAGCTCGCAGCCGCCCTGCCCTTTTTTTTGTTGAGCTCGTGGTTTCTACTCCCTTCCTTCTCCGTTGTTGACAAGCAGACCACAACCGTTACTCTCTCAACGCGTGGCCTGGATTTGCGATACCTTCCATCTTCAACTACAACTGCTCCTCAGCTGCAGTTGAACTTCGCATTTTCGCGTCGTCTGGAAGCATCAGCAACCGCGTAGGTTCTCTCTCGCGACCGTTACCATTCCTGCCGTCACTACATTGACGCTCGTCACGACCTACCTTATTCAGTCGCCGTCGACTGTCACAAGTTACCTTTTCAAGCCATCCTCGTCCAGCATCGTCCCGATTGGTGACCGCATCCGCGACATAAAGACAGTCTTCAGTTCATCCGGCTATCACTTCAAGATGTCTGTGTCTAGTGCTGTAAGTTAACCTCCGTCGATACCTCTTCAGTCCTTGGACTTGCACTAGCATTTCCTTCTACACCTTCATACTTGAGGAACGGACCTCGCAAACGGTCACTGACCTCGAATCAGCCTACCGGCTTCGTCAACGCCGACGTTGATCCGTTGGCCGACCAGGCCACATCTTCTGGCGACGCTGTAAGTGAACCATCCGGTGATTTCGCCAGCCCATTTTCCTAACACGAGCTGTTCAGCAGACCAGTGATGCGATCGCTGTCGCGGCTCCCGCATCTTCGTCCGCAGGCAGCAGGCCTGTTTTGCCCGTCCCGGCTGAGCTTCGGCTCCAGATTTACAAGATGGCCATCGAGCCTGCTAACTGCACAGTTCTTGAGCGCACCGGTCTGTTCGAGCGCAAGATCACGGACCAGGAGGAGATGCGCGTGTTGAAGGAACTAGTCCGGCTGGCCGGCGTCTCCCGGGCAATGAGAGATGGTAAGTCTGTATCTAAATCATTCTGCGGTGCCCTTATCTCACTCTCTTCAGAAATCCTCGAGGAATTCCGCAATCACTGTGCCGTGTATTTCTACTCGGAATACAAGGCCCTGCCCACCGGGGTTCGCGGTACACACTGGGGCCACGGCCCTATCGTTCGGCGCTACGGGATGCCGACGGCCCGCGAGTCATTCAACATCATTCGTGGCATCATGGCTTGTCCCATTCTGCCCTCTTGTATCCGCCATGTCTCGTGGACCTGGACCGGCAAAGACAACCAAGACGAAACTGCCGTCATGCAGTACATCGGGGCCCTTCCCCAGCTTCAATCCTTGGACCTGGTTATCGAAGACCCTGTGCTCTTCCGCCGCGATGTGAGCACGCTTGGCGGCGCCCGACTGCGCTCGCCCAACATGAGAGACATGGACATCGACCTCACCAACGTCATCAACTGCAACTAGATCTTGTCGTTGAGAGGACTGGAGAGGTTCGGGATTCGTCTCCATTTCAGTGACCAGCAGCAGATCAACAGATGGACCACGGCCCCGTGGTTCGCCAGCTTTGAGCAGCTTGTTCGGAACACCATTACGGCGCCAATGGTATGTATTTCGTATTCCGCCAAACGCCAGTTGTTTACTTGCCCCTTTATGGGCCCCACGATGCTTCGAAGTGTAGTCTATACTTTCCAATCCCGACAAGCATCCTCGCTTCCATCTCAGACCTAGTGGCGAGCCTGAAACCTAGTGGTAATCCTCTCTTCCGTTGCTCTTCCTTGATCCTTTGATCCTATACTAACACGGAACCAGGATGGACAAGCAGCCGAGCAGCATGGCCTCATGGCTGTCTGGCTCGAGGTCGGCAATGCTGACCTGACCAAGCTCCGGCGCCTGCGCATTTAATTGCGCGCGCCAGGGCGAGGTCAGGGACGCAACCTCGGGCCAGACGGCCGGGAGTCGACGAGTGTGCTGGGTGGTGTTTGTGGGGGCGGCGGCTTTGTTGCGGTGAGGTGTGCCCGCTTGTTTTTTTTTTTTTTGTTTGTATGTAGGATTTTTGTGTGGGCGATGTTTTTTTTTTTCGCCTTTCGCCAGCATAGTGGCCGGTCCCCTCTTCTGGGGCCGGCCGGATAGTAAATGACCGGTTCCGCCCTCGGACAAGATGTCGCTGAACGTGATTCATGATTTTTTCGTGGTGTATCTGCTGATGGCGCACCCAATAATTATGGCAGCCTCTTCC
The DNA here is from genome assembly GCA_036250225.1 of Cercophora sp. LCS_1. Taxonomy (NCBI): domain Eukaryota; kingdom Fungi; phylum Ascomycota; class Sordariomycetes; order Sordariales; family Lasiosphaeriaceae; genus Cercophora; species Cercophora sp. LCS_1. Next base: position 15,716 of record JAPZLL010000068.1, on the reverse strand, counting down.
CCATTTCTTGCGCAATTGCATTTGACTCGTTTGCAACAAACCGTGACGTATCGCCCAGGAGCTCCAAGACACCGTCAAGATGGGTGGGTCAGCAACTTGTTGCTTTGTGCCGACAACATCCACGCACTTGATGTAGCTTCGCGAGGCCACCGATAATCACCATGCCATCAACAGCGATACATTTAGCGTGTTCTAGGAGTGTCGACATCACTTGGCTAGGTAAGACTTTCTCTTTAGATAGACGTTACCTTGGGGCTACGGCGGTTAAGCACAAAGCCGAAAGTTCGACGGAATTTTTGATGACCGACGCATGTCACCTACCCAACCTGGATGCGCAGAACTACAAGTTTTCAAGCTTGTCTCGCAGAGGAATAACCACGGGGACTTGGACAAAGAACCGAACTCCCACGGCTCAATTGTCAAACCCGTCCGTTACCCAAAAATTCAGGGTCTCCTTCGACATCAACGCTCTAGCGCAAACGGTAGCAAGCCACACCACAAACACCACAGCATACTTGCAAAAAAAGCCAAAAAAAAAAGCCCCCAAAAAGAATTTAAAAAAAAGCCCGAAGAAACAGCATCCTCATCATCGCAACAAACCCCAGACAACACTTTAGGTAAATGAAAGCAAAACTAAAACAAACCTCGACATGTGCAGGGTGTATGCAAGAGGCAAAAATGATCGAGTCAGGGGCCTATCAGAGTCGAACTAATGACCTACCGGACACTGTGAAGCTCGGGTTTCAATCGAGCTCACGCTGCAGCCGGTTGCTCTACCACTGAGCTAAGACCCCCGGTCTTGTGCGATATCGTCGTGGGCCGGTAAATGGGTTTATTTGGGTAGGGCAGGGTAGGATAAGGCATGGGGCTTGTCTTGCGGGTTGTTGGTGAGCCAGTTGTGGTGACTCGGGTCGGTTGACAGATCCACTTCTATTGCGCCAAATGTGGAATTTGTTGTGGAAGGGTGAGCTGAATGAGTCCCAGGGTTGGATGCGCTTTGGTATATGCACAAGCAGATCCGATTTATTCTAAAAGGCTGGCAATCACAAGATTGATGGAAATTTCCATGCGAAGATGCGTCTGTAAGCTGTGTTGCGTTGCATCCAAGTGACAACGACGCTTGTTTTGGTCGCCGTGATCCCTGTCAGGGGATTCAGGGGGGAGGGGTAGGGAGGGAGGGGGTACATCCAGATCGGATCGCAGCAAAATCCGACCCACAGGCTCCGAGGACAGAGACACCAAACCATATGCAGTTGAGCCTGGAGATCCTCAATACGCCTTGGGCATCGCCTTTACATATTCCGTGATCGCAGCTGTTCATCCAGACTCATGACTCAAGGGAGTGATGTACCCGCTGCCCCCACCTCCTCCCCCCTCCCACCACATCTCCATCATAGACGGCAATATCCTCCACACCTTTCATCAATCAATCCGCCCGGTTAGCTCAGCTGGTTAGAGCGTCGTACTAATATTCTCACTGGAATATGTGGTATGCGAAGGTCAACAGTTCAATCCTGTTACTGGGCATTTATTTTTGCATTATTTCCCTCTTCATCACCGATACAGTGATAACCCGTGGGGGTTTCACATGTCACTGGTGACTGGATATTTTTATCTTTTGCGTCATGTCACGATGTTGCACAGCTGGTCGTGTTTCCCGTCTGAAACCCTCACGCGGAGAAACGTGTGGTATCTGTGCGACTTGAACCACAAGCCTCAAATATCTCCGCATGTCGTAACATAAACCATATAGAAAGGGCAGGCTTTACCATTTCTCCGTCACAGTGGTACTAAAACGTCAAGCAAATATCGTGGCACAAAAAAGGACTTGTTTTGTTACCCATTGGTAAATATAAATAATATTCGTCCATGTTCATGTCATGATAGCTCGCGAGAGACTCCAATATACCCACACTCATGTCAGCCCATCCGAGAAACCCAGTCAACCAATACCATGTCATGATGCGAAACGCAATATCAAATCCGCAATGCCCTCAGCGCCTGTTAGCGCCATTCCCAGCCGAAAATGCAGAGAGAGAAAGAGAGAGCCGGTTTGCCAAACATGCCTTGATGACCCGGACCGAACAAGAAAGCCAACAGAAGAACAAAATGCAAGAACCATGCCATGTACCCTGGCCCTCATATGAACCGAGACGAAAAATGCAAGAGAAAGAGGCTCTCAGCTAGAAGAACCAGCGATTAAAACAAACGGGAAAAGCAAGCCAACCAACCCAACCCATGCCCAAACCCGCTGTGCCAACCGATCAACCAAAGGGGGTATCCAGATGCAAGTAGTCATCGCCATCATATCCAGCCAGCAGGCTCTCACGAGCAACATCGCCTCCTCTTGTTCGCATCACCCTCTCTGCCCTGCTCACCCTCGGGCTGATCAACAGGGACAGGTGTCGAAAAGCCAGGCGAAAACAGCCAACTGCGCCGGTCTCTCCCAACTCTGAAGCTCGCCCTGGGGTCGTCAAAATAGCCGCGTCCAGCACCACCGTCGCTCAATCCGCCGCCTGAAATGCCCTGCGCAAACCCATCCATACCGGGTGTCGACGTTGCGGCTAGCAGCGCTTGCTGCATCTTGCGGTTCTGCTCGACCAACTTCCTCGTGACGACGCGGAAGACCTCGTCGACACCCTCGCCGCTCTCAGCCGAGATCTCATGACACGCGTCCCAGCCGATCTCTTGACCCCAGAAGCCGGAGCTGCGCTTGCTGCTCGGAGAGCGGGGCTCGGCCAGTTGCTGCTGCTGGAAAAAGCCCGAGAGGGAAGAAGGGTGGGCCTGGGCGGTTGGGGGAGGGGTGGACGTCAGGCCGGGGGCGAGATTCTCGGCGACGTATGCGATGCAGCGCTCAAACGGGACTTCTCGTTTCGACGGATCGCGGGCGACAATATCGGCCTTTGTACCGACGACGTGGAGCACGACGTCGGCGGGAAGATTTCGGCGGAGCTCGGTCAGCCACATACCCATTTCGGCGAACGACTGGGCGTCGGTGATGGAGTAGCAGAGGATGCAGGCGTTTGCGCCGCGGTAGTAGAGGCGCGAGATGGAGCGGAAACGTTCCTGGCCGGCTGGGTGAGAGTCAAGTCAGTATATTGGTTGTGTATCAGTGGTGGGAAATTTGCGGGTGACATTAAAAATTTTTTTTGGGTAAGGATATGTTTGGTTGGTGGATAACAACGTACCTGTGTCCCAGATCTGCAGACGAACAATCGTGTCTGAATCCGAGTCGACGACGCGTTTGGTCATGAACGAGGCGCCGACGGTCGACGTGATTTGCGACGGGTTGAATGCGCCCTTGCAGTAGCGCATGACCAGCGACGTCTTGCCGACGCCCTGGCTGCCGAGGACGACGATTTTGGCCTCGAGCGACGACATTTTTTTCTTCTAAAATGTTGGGCGTTGTGGCAACGGCGACTGGTAACGGCGCACACACACAACGACCTTGCGTGGGGGTGGGTGTTTTAGAGGCTCGAAAGGGATGACACGATGGCCGCTGTGGAGGAGTGGAGAAATCGGCAAGTCGCAGCGGGCTGTTTCCGTTTCAGCTGATGACCTTCTGCAGTGAACTGGGGTTCCGGCAGGGTCTTTGCAGCGGGGTGTTGCTGTTTTTGTTTCTCCCGCCCAAGCACCCCGCATGGAGAGATTTCCAGTGCAACGAGAGGAAAAATACCACCCCGGCTGGCGGAAAATTACCGACTTGGCGTTTGCAACCCACTTCCTGCGCACTCGTGATCGCAACCATAAGATTTGACGTCATAGGCTGGAGCCGCAAAGGGGTGAAAAGATGGCGCAATGTAGAGGATTCGACGAGATAGCATGCGACAAGAAATTATTGTCTCGTCATGATGGAGGCAAATGGAGAGGAACGAGATGGGAGGGGGGCACAGCGGATGGATACAATGGTGCGAGAAAAAGAGAGGCAACAACATGCAGCATGCTCGCGGGCGGTTGGCCACCTCGAAACAAGAAAAACAATGATGATCGATTGATGGAACCGTCACCGCTATCTGATCAGCCCGTCTAGATCCAAGGATTGTCAGAGTTCTCCCCGTTGACAGTTTAGCCTTGGATTGACGTACTAGCTGCCAACGCTGCGGTGGCTAGGCGTTCAGATGACCGTTTAGGCCGTTCCACTGGTCCCACGAGGCCAACCGCAACGGCTGACCTGCCCCATTCTGCCGCAAATTTGCATGTATTACGACGCCCGAGGCATCTTCGCCAAAAAAAAAAAAAAGTGAGTACATAGATGGTCTATAGCTTCGCCTTTGGCTTGTCGGCCAACCCCATTCCCGTTCGCTGCGGCGGACTCACCAAGGGGTCGTACACCGAGTAGGCCAGGTTGTCGGCCGGCGTCGCCCCGTGATTGAACAGACTCCTGACATCGACCATGCTCGGATTCAGGTCCTCAATCTTGGTTGCTCCGATGAGCCGCATGTTCATCTCCATCTCGTCCTTGAGCAGCTGCATCGCCCGATCAACACCGTCCAGGCCATATGCCGACATGGCATACAGGAACGGTCTCCCGATTCCCACGCCCTTTGCGCCCAAGCAGAGCGCCTTGATAATATCGGTCGCCCTTCTGATCCCGCCGTCGATATAAATCTCGATCTTGTTCTCCAATCCCAACTCCCTCAACACCGGCATCGTCTCGGCCAAAATTTCAACGCCGCTCCTGGCAAAGTCCAGCTGCCTGCCTCCATGGTTCGACAAGATAACACCCTGCACACCAACTTCGATTGCTTTGAGCACATCCTCAACCCTCTGCACGCCCTTGAGCACAATCGGCATCTTGGTAATGGTCCTAAACCACGGGATATCCTCCCACTTGAGCCCAGGATCGATAAAGCTGCTAATAGCCCTTGCTGCGCCCTGCGAGTTATCCGTCTGTTGCCCACTCTGCACGTTGCTCCCGGGATCCTCGAATTTGCTGCGCATATCCTTCTCCCTTCTCCCCAATTGCGGCGCATCCACCGTGATGAACAAGCCCTTGCACCCCCTCTTCTCTGCATGCTCCACAATCCGCTGCGTAATAGCTCTGTCCTTGTTCACGTAAAGCTGCAACCACTGCACCTGGCCCGGGGCCGCGGCGTCAACAATCTCGTCAAACGAGCACGACGCAAGCGTGGGTATCATCTGGACAACGCTGTGCTTGTTCGCCGCGCGCGTGAGCACAACCTCTCCCTCGACATGCCCGAGCTTGCCCAGAGCCGTAGCAGTGACATAAAAGGGGATGGAAACCGGCGCCCCGAGCATGGTGGTGGAGAAGTCCACCTTCTCGACATCAATCAGGATACGCGGGCGGAACCAGATGCGGTGAAAGGCTGAGTGGTTTTCGCGCATCGTGATCTCGTCGTCGGCCGCCGACGAATAATACCCCCATGCCGTCTTCTTCATGACGCGGCGGGCGACGGCCTCAAAGTCCATGAGGTTATAGCACTGCGAGAGGAGTGGCATCTCCTGGATGCGGCGCAGGCGGTCTGCTTCATCGGGGGATTCCAGGGCCTTGTCCTGCACAACGGTCGACATGTCGACCGGGCCAAGATGTTTCGACTTGTCCAGATACTTGTCCAGCGTGTCGGGCGGGTGGATGGGATCAAACTCCTCGGTTGCGTCTTTCCCCTGTTATTATATGACCAATGTCAGCTTCTGTTCCCGCAAGTGCGCGCGCAAAGAATCAGGACGGACGGCATATTTGAGGATGATTTTCTTGCCGCCGGGATGTTCTGGAAGAAAGTCGGTGACATCGTATGCTCTACCCTGCAAATCCGGTGTTGTCAGTTTTTCCTGCTGTAAAACCGGCAGAAGGGGTTCGCACATGGACGATAACCCAACAGTCTTTTTCGCTGCTGTGTTTTGCGACCTCTACGCCAGTCAATGCTGTCTTTTCGGCTACCATGGTTTCTTTCTCTTCCAACCGTTGCACTCCAATTGGAACGGTATTTGCAAAGCCAAACTATGAGTCGGTGACGCTCAAGGATGATGGAGATCCCTTGAATAAAGTAGAAAATAACACGTCAAAGAAATGAGTCAAAACACGCTAGCTGGGAGTAGGAAACACGACGATATCTCGCTCGATTTTAGTAGACACACGAAATGGGGATGACGACTACCAGTGAGATGAAAGAGCAAACCAGAACATGCCAATTGATCGTGGCCCATCCTCGCTCCCTCGGCACGTCCTTTGTGCGGGGGGTGTGGGGAACAGACCCGTAAATCCGGGTACGTCTCCACGTCATCGGACAACGGGAGATGGGATGACCCCTGAGCACCTTCTCCGACCAGGACAAACAACACCGAACAAACCTAGACGTGGAATATCATCAAAAAGCTTCATTAGCTAGCAACATAACTAGCTAGGGGTATCTTGATCCCCATCGGGACGGTCATTTCGACCATCCTCTGAAACGCCAAAAAAAATCAAACCAGAGCATCCCAGGCCACAACCTTGTCTGGCCATATTGCCACTGAACCCTGACGCCAAACCGATTTTGGCCGCCTGTAACTAATATACATTCAAGCCCAGTCAAAATCGCCGTCCGCGTCCACTTCGCCCTTGTTTTGCTTGGGGGGCCTTCCTCTCTTGCGAGGCTGCGAGCTCGATCGAGCTCTCTTCTTCCTCCCACCGGGCGTGTCGTGAGACTTCCTCTTTCTTCCCCGTCCGGCTGATGGCTCATCCATCTCCTCGTCCTCGTCACCATTTGGTGTCGTGGGCTCCTCTCCATTCATATCCTCGTCTTCGTCGTTCTGCACCAAGTGCTCCTTATCCTCGCTCATGAGCTTCGCGAACTCTTGACACGTCTGTAGCATGGTCTGGCGGTCCGAGAGACTATCCATGATTCTTGTGATATCCGCCCAGAGCTTGTCACCCGTGACGGCCTGTGACTTGACTGGCGCCTTGCTGAGATCTTTGGTCTGCAATTTGGCCTTTTGCTCACGCTTGTTGGCATCGATCCCGTAGAGTTTACGGAGATATGTGCGTGCTTCCCAAAGCGCGAGGAGAATCATAGATCCTGCCGTAAGTCGTCGAAGTCGGTCGCGATCGATTGTTGATTCCATGTTGTCCTGCACAGCAAGGCTGTCGACATTGTGTGGCTGTGTTGACTCCAATGCGTCCATGCGGAGAGCGAAAACCTCTGATTCAATTGCCTGTGCCACTGCAGGGCCCGTGGAAAGAGCGATCTTCTCCATCGTCGTAACAACTGCGTGAACCTCCCCCACCGTGAGGTACTCGAAGAAAGCAATGTTCTCGATGATGAATTGGGCATATTGGACGCTTTCTGGCACGGGTTGGCCCGTCATGTCGAGCTTGGCCAAGTCGAAGTCCACTTGAGTGCACAGCTTCTCAAGAAACTTGTGGCGGTTCTTGGTCTTGCTGATCTTGAGCACCTCCATAAGCAAGTATAGCTTTGAGGTAAAGGGGTTTGTCCTCGCGCCCCGGGGATCTTGGACGATATCCCGCTGGTATTCGAATGCGGCCCTCAGAGCTGCGACATAATCACGCTCCACAACCGTCTCGTGCTTCTCGTGCAAAGCCTTGTGCTGTTGGTACGCTGCCTCCGAGATGCGGGGGTTCGATGACGTCGCGAGTGTGATGAAAGTCACGCCTGTCTGCTTCGGATGGACCAACCCCTGACGGTTGATGCTCGCAAGTACTTCCACAGCTAGGAAAGCGTGCTCATCTTGTGTTGCAAGGGCGATGCGCGTAAATTGCTCCATGAAGCGCTGTGTTGTCCCGCTTGAAACATCATCGTACGAGGTGCCGCCAATCACGGTGAGTTCGCGCTTTTTGACAGTGGTAGCCTCTGAACCTTGCTCGGAACGTTTCTCTTCGGTGAAGAGAAAGTCTCTGATTGACTGGAGAATTGTTGCCTCCAGTTTAGGGATCTTGGAGTCAAAGATTTGCTGGAATGTTGTATAGACGTTGGGTGCAGTGTAGTTTCTTGGCGAGGACTGGCAGATAAATCCTACCGTCTCCAGTGCCGCCCATCTTGCCTCCTCGTCATACTTGGGCGAACAGAATGGCAGGAACACCTCCACCATGACATTGGAGACGTTTTCAACCCCACGCCGCTTGAATAAGGGGGCAATTGTTGTTTCCTGCTCGAATAGGGCACGCAGTTCCGGGTCCTCGAACTGCCCATTCTTGGCGAACACACCAACGATCAATGCGTATCGCTTGAATTTCTGGATGACCTGCGAACCCTGAAAGTTCTGTCCTAGGACTCGCGCGCCTTTCAAAGCTGATAGTACAAGTCGACCGACCTTCTCTCTCCTGTTGAGCATCGTATATATGCTCCAAACACAGGCTGCCGTGTCGTCCATCAGGGTTCTGTTGAGCTTCGCCGCTGCCCTCAACAAGCTTGTCCCCAATTCGTCGAGAAACACGGTATGAATGCTTGATAGCTGCGAGAGCACTCGGCGGTAAATGCCAATGACATATCTCGCGACTCCTAGTTCGTCGTTGGTGGAGAGGCTTAGGACGTAAGGCTTAATAACCGCGAGCTGCTCGAAGGTGAATAAACCTGGGTCTGCTTTGGCGAAAATCAGCAAGACCTGCAGGGCATCACGGCCTGAAGATCCTGAATTGTCGCTGGACTCTGCGCTGGCCACCAAATCAAACATGCAGGCTACAAACTTCCTGCACACCTCCAAGGATACTTGGGCGGTCTTCGACCCTGGAGCTAGGAGGGCTTGTAGCACCTTGTCAAGCACATTGTTGACGTTGCCTCTCTTAACCGTTTGGACCATCAACGTGACGTGGTCTCTTAGCGAAGTCTGCGATGCTGCTGAATTTTCGTCGCCATGAAATGGCGTGAACCAGATCTCTTCGATAACCTGCTTGCTCAGTTCTTTGACGCTTTCTTCGTAGTCGTGGATCCGAGGGAGAAGCTTGTTTGCGATGGCAAACCGCACGTTCCGGTCAGAATTGCGGAGGTATATATCTTTGGCAAGCTTGATGGCCCGCTTACGCACGCCGGGGCCTGCGTCGGTGAATCGGTCCACAATTGTCTCAATCAGTTTGCCTTCAAGTGCTGGACGCATCGTGAGACATTTTCCGATGAGACCTAGAGCCGAGTCCCGAACCTGTGTAGAGCTATCTTGAGAGCACTCCAGAATTGATCGAAGAACGCCGGAATCGCCATCAAGAATTGACGAATCTGTGTCCAGAACCTGGTTTATACTCTTGAGACTCTTGCTTCGAACCGTAGGTTGGTCACTAGCCATCGAACTCAGCAGGTCGTGCATGATGAGGTGGAAGTGATCGCATAATCGCAAACCCTGAGCAGACTGGTCTGATCTCAATAGTGTTATGGCGTAAGCAAGCCTTGCCTCGTTGACAGGCACCTCACCGAACGAGTCCTCCCGGGCAAGCCAGTTCTGATCCCGGATCATTTCGCGGAGTTTGTAGGCTAGACCGCCGAGTCTGGACTGCTCAGAGTCGTCAGCACTGGCCTTGTGGCAATCGCCAACTTTGAAGCCCCAGGTCGAAACGAGATAGGATATGGCGCTGGAAAGGTGTGGGTCGTCGGAGAAGCGAGACTGGAGATATTCCACCGTGGCACGGTATGGCCCTTCCCACTCCAGCACTTGTTCGGGACGCGCCTTCATCTCCAGTGCTAGATTTGCAAGTTCGTTGAGATGCGCCGCCAAGCTGTGCGGGTCCCTTACATCCAGGACCGACACAGTCCTTCGTACATAACCTCGAAGCTTTGAGATGGCTGCAGCAACGACACCCAAGATCTCTAAGGCCATATTCTTCAAGGTTACGGCTGATTTATCGTCTTTTAATGTAATCAGCATGCGACGCGTGAGAAGTCGAAGCAGTAGCTCAGCTGACGGCCAATCAGGATTGTCGAGACATATGGTGAAATCCTCGACAAACAGATCCAAGAGGTTCCTATGGGGATCCTCGCCTGATTTACTCTTTCCCTGTGCTCGGCCGAGGATATACTGAATGACATGGTCAGCGTTCTTCGCTGCGCCATCCACTAATGGTCTCGACAGAGCATTCAGCTCCCCAATCGCTGTCTCGTGCTCAGCTATGGCAGCCTTCTCGTTTCGAATGGAAAAAGACGTTGCATTGCCGTTGGGATTGCTCGGGCCATCTTCGTCATCCTCTATAGACTGAATGGCCCTGGGCCTTCCAAGCGTCGTATCGTCAACCTTAGCTGCACTGGTCTGTATGAGTCGCATTATGAGAGCAGAGACAGGCTGTATACTATGGCCATCCATGAGCTTGAACGTCCGGGCGCGCTTTCCTACAGGAAGCTTCTGGAATTTGGTAAGGATCTCGTCGAAGATCCCGGCGCGTTGGGCGGGTTTCAGCAAAAAGATCTGAGAAAGCATGTCCATCGAGACTAAACGGAGACCGTCAAATTTTTGCGTCTCGATAACTGATTCTCTCTCAGCCTGAGCAGTCTCGATGAAGATAAGCCGAGACGCCGTGCTCTCCAGGTCGTTCGCCACCTTTTCAGATGCGTCCACCCTGGAGAGTAACTCGGACATGACTGAGAAAAGGTTTTGGCAATCGATGATGAGGGTTGCGATCTTCTTTTTGTTTGAGGCAAGAGATTTGAAGAGCTCAGCAGTGTTGCCGGAGCTTCTCACCTCCGCTATCGGAATAACAATGTCATCTGCAACGCGCCTGAAGAGGTTGACACACCGGTCGATTGTATCCTCAGAGTAAAGCTTTTTGTCATCCCTGCCTCCGCACATGATTCGCAGTGATGTCCTTCCGGACCGAATAGCTGTTTCTAGTTGAGGCAATTGCTGGACCCACTGCTCAGCATCAGCTGCAGTCCAGGTCGTGTCGACATTCACCTCGATGTCCTGGACCTGTTTCAAAGCACCATCGCAAAGACGGTGGAGCCGTAGGAGATAGTCCAAAGGTACTCGTTTAAAGCAGTTGAGCGATATGGTCTTGCTCAGTAACTTTTGTGCCTTGGACTGAGCGGTGGAAGAGAGCGTGGTTTGCCTGTTATCCGTGAATATGATGTCCTCATTCTCAGATCCCGTACTTTGAGCATGATGTTCCGCCTGGAACACCGAGTTGAGGAAGGCTTTCAGCTCGTGAAGAGATGCGTCGGCACGTTGGTTCAGGCCTAAGCTTTGCCCGAAGGCATCGTCCTCTTCGACCTCTTCAGGCCCACTAGGGATAACGGCAAATTTGCTCTTGTCAATAGTCGACGCGCCAATCTCAACCGATATTTTGACTGTCTGCGACCCCGAGCCCTGCGACGCCTTTGGAGGGGGTTGGTTTGGTGTCGAGGGCGTTCTGTTGCCAAGTGGTTTGTTTGTGGGTGTAGTTGCAGCAGGTTGTATCGGTTGTTGAGAATGTATCGGAGAGGCCGCTTGAGCAGCCAACGCGGCAGGACGATCGTCCATCGTATAGCGTGTGGTCGGGTTCACCAACCCAGCGGCTCGCTCCAGATCGCTCTTCGTCGGCTGCACGACTTCGAGTTTGGCGATGTTTTGCGCATGCGCTTTCTTGTTTTTCGGTGCTGCGAGAGCGTTGTGTTTTGGCAACTCGACTTTTGGCGTCGGTTGGGGGGTCTTGGCCACAGGTATTGCCTCGAAAGGCTTTGCGAGGGATTCGTCTGGAGTGGGAGCGGTTGGCGTGTCCGGAGTAGGGTATCGGAAGGCAAGGGCAGTATTGTCGAAAACCATTTTCGAGAAAGGAGAAAGACTAGACGCCAACGGCGGCTGGTTGCTGTGTTTCGCGCTGCCAGATTTGGGGCCGGTTTTGAAATTGCTAAGAAGGAAGGAGGTTAGCCTGCATTACTATTTGATCCGAAAACCTGGGGACGCACAACTCGGTGATGTTGCCGCGATCAAGTAGGCGCTGAATCTGGCTGGCAGTTTGCTGGCAGCGCTTGGAAGGCGCGCCTTGGCCCAGGGCTTCTTCGTTCAAGGCATCGAATTCCCGACTTTGAATGAGATCGATCAGACTGGGGGCTGGAGAGGCAGAGCCGATCGAGGGCGTGGGAATGACATCTATGAGAATCGTTGTATTAGATTGAGGTCACTTCCTAGTATCGTAGGTGGGGTTACGCACCCGAATCAAACGGAAGTATTGAGGTACAAGGTGTATATGGCAACGCCTCGTAAAGGCTGAAGGGCCTTGTAAAGCCTTGCGCAGCGACATTTGAGTCCCGGCCATCAGTTTCGGTGGTCGGAGGCCCATTGCGAGCGCCTGACCGTGGGTCCGCCATGTTGTGGACGTCTCAGTTCACGGGCGCATGGTCCCAAAGTTGGGACCGAAGGTACCTGGCGATTGAGTATCAATAGGGAGGAGAGTAGTGATAGCTCGCCATGCGATAGCTGATGATGCAACAAGCAGAGGTGTTAGGTTGGTTGCGAACACCCTGACTGCCCTAGAATTCCGTCAGGAGGTCTGGGCAAGTGCATCTGTGGACGAAAGCGTCGATGAGGTTGAGGATCGAATCGCGAGTCGAAAAGATCCACTCAGAGCTTCGGTTGACCTTGACGCTAGCAAACACCCCTGGTCGCTCCTGCCCAGCTTGGGGGTACTGTGGTCCGTGCTGACTGCGCCAAGTCTTTTACCTGCCGCCGGCAAATCGCTTCCCAAATTTTTTGACGCTGTGACGGATGCGATTTCGAATTGTCCGGTATTCAACTTCAACATTCAGGGCCTTAGATTACCAGCGTTGTCAATCTCAAGATGTCAGCCATTGGGTCTTTGCTCTTTTGCGAACAATGTGGCAATCTTCTGCCAGCCTCCAAGGGAAGCGAAAAGAACATCCTCCGCTGCGATTGCTGCGGCTCGGAGAATCCAGGTGAGCACCTCTCCATTTGATGTTGTGCGATGATGTATACTCACCCTTGGTGTCTAGACCAACCTCCCCGAACGATTACGACTAAAAGCAAGCCATCGGATTTCCCTTCATTGCTGCGACAAAAGCTGTCGATTGTGCAAACCGTAGAGCGGCACAAGGTCCAAACAGAGAGGATAGACGCAAACACAGAATGCCCGAAATGTGGTGTCCGGGGAGTGCGATACTCAGAGGTACAGCAGCGCAGTGCCGATGAAGGCTCAACAATTCTGTTCAACTGCGTCTGCGGAGAGAGGTACGAGCATCCATTCACCCTTGAATTGTATGGTCACAGCTCCTCACACAACCGCGTAGGTGGTCCGTCAACAACTAAACATGGTCTTGACAATGTGGCGCGAACCGGAATCTGTTTGTGGTGGATAGCTGCTGTTTTTTAACAATGATACCCTTTCGACGCACCCTAGCCTATGCAGTGCCGGTGACCTCAGGGATCAGAGCATATTCAGTCTGGTCGCTCTTCTCATACTCGGCCATGTCCAGAGCCACAATAACGCTTTCGCGAACAACGACCTCCTCATCATGCAGGAATTTCTTCAACGTCTCCTCAACGCCTTCCTCCTCACCCAGACTTCCCAGGGCTTCGGCGGCTTCGTGTCTTACCATGCTAGCCTCCTCGAGGTTACTCAGTGCCGCTGTAAGAGCAGGGATTGATGCCGGATGTGAAAGTTGACCAAAAACAAAAGCAATCTCGTGGCGGAAAAGAGCCGACGGATCAGCAAACCCCTTGGCAAGAGCCTCAACAGCGGGCACTGCTGTAGGAAGATCGGGAGGAGATGCCAAATCGCGAAGCGCAAACATGGCTCGATATCTCTTGAACAGTGGGAGCTCGGCGTTCATCAGGTCACTCTCCAAGTCCTCCACCGTCTGGTTGTTCTCCGGCATCGGCGGTGCAGGGTCAACAGATGCGAAATCGCTACTGTGGTGTTAGCAGATCGCTCCCTTCGCAAGGTACTAGGACAAGCAATACCTCTGTCTCAGTTTCTCCTGTTTTCGCTGCTCCGAGTTCTCCCATTCTATCCTGTCAATGGCGATCTCACACGTTTCTGTCACAACAACCTCTTCGCCATCGCGGTCCCGGAACCGTTGAAGGACCCCCAAGCTCTTCTCATCGCCCAGGGCGCCGAGTGCCTCTGCCGCCTCGTGTCTGCACATCGGGTCCTCCTTCAAGTCCTCCAACACCGCAGTAAGGTGTGGGATAGCGGCGTTGTTGGCTGTTTGTCCTAGACAGTAGGCCAATTCGTGCTTCAAAAGGGCGGATGGCGACGCAAAAGCCGCCGCGATAGCTTCGACGGCAGCAAGCGACTGGGTCTCGTCGCCATGGCGGGCGACATGCTTGAGAGAGAAGAGGGCGCGGAATCGCACGGGTAGCGGTGTTGCCTCGGAGCACAGGCTCTTGCGGAGCGCTGCAACGGTATCTGCAGGCGCAGACTGAGCTTCTGTGGTCGTCATCCTTGAAGGGATGGGATTGTTGTTTTGTGTTGGTGGCTTTGCTGCTACGATGGAGCTGGTCGATAGAGGGAACGCGACAGAGCAGCCCTACAATCGCAAGGTTCTGGAACGCGGGGTGCTAATTTTTTTGGAGGGGTAGATTTTATCGATAAACGACAAGTGCGCTTGGCATTTAGTACCCTAACCCTGGAAGTGACGTCTCACCAGCGTTTGTTTTGTTGCCCCTACTCTGGGGTTGGCTGGTCATCTTGTTTGAATACAATCGGAAGCTGTCAAATCTCCGCTTCGTCATGAAAAGATAACAACCTACTTCTTTACAATGCTTACCACCATGAAGAAAGTGCCGGGTTCTCTGTACCTCCACACGAGGCGTCATCCCCACCCAGTTGTGGTCCACTTCAAAAAGTGAGCCAAAAAAACATACAACACCAGGGATTCGCTGGTCGTCACCGACCCAACTACTGGTCTGGCCCTCATTGGCTTGTCTATGGGAGAGCGGACGGGATCCCGAATTTTCCTATGAGTCCTGGTCGTAGGTGTAAAGTATGCCGAATTTGGAAGCCTTGGAGCTCAGGAATAGGATGATGGGTTCAGAGGCAGTACCAAGAACTCGGGATCTGCAGATCTAAATATTCCGAGGTCTATTAGTTCTATAAGTTCTATCTTTACCACCTGCCCCAAGACATCATCCTACTCTGGGATATAATCTCCGTCCTGGTCGCTGAGCTGCTTTTCGGCTTCTTCCTCGATTGTTTTGAACCGCTCCTCGTCTGATTCTGTAAGTTGCTCTGGTGGTGACCGAACCCTTTGCCGCTTTCGATAATTCTCTTGCTGTATCTTCCTGCGCTTACGATCCCTGCGCTCCGCTCTAGCCTCGGCCTGCTGCACTATTTCGTAAAGTTGAGAAAACGAAATAGTAATCTCCCCGGGAATGTCATCGATTCTGAGGCAATCGGGCCAGTACCCAAAATCTTTGAGCCTGATGCGAAGGATCTGTTCCCCATTGACCAAACTACCATCTACTGCCCGAAAGATGCCTGTTTCCATCTCGGCTGCTTCAAGTACGGCTTCCCCGTTTTCCTCAATATATTTTGGTCGCCAGATAGTGACCCTGGCTTCTTTTCCCTTCTTCTCCCGGTATTCAAGGTCAATCCCAATAACAATTTGGGTCCGCCCATTTGAACCTAGGATATACTCATCTGCAAGGAATGGCAAATCTTGTCGTTGTTGTGAATGGGAGACCTCCAAGATAACACATTCTACCTCTGCATCTTTGTGCGCAAACGACCCATCTGGGTGATGGGAACCACCATCGCTCTCAATCTTGGGGCTTCCTGTTGCGTGTATATCCCGAGCGAAATTGGCAGCGACTTGGTCGTTACCTCGCCGAATATCGGTTAACTGATC